>JBBBDQ010001462.1:825000-1017500 GCA_037127315.1 Ascarosepion bandense | reverse complement strand
TGCGTTCTTTGACTGCTCTTGTTTATGTTTCTTTTTACCATTTTATGTGGATATATTTTTTGGTTATGGATGTGAAACATAAAATATCTTATGGTGGTAGGTAAGTGATCAGTTATGGAGGATTTTGGATGTTCTGTTTGGTTCACACTGTCTACACAACAATGCCTCCCTGATTAAAGGGTTTTCGCTTGTTCTTTTAAAACCCTTCAACTTGAAATAAACCTCATCACATGATAAGACACAAGAAGTGTCGAAACAAAATAGCTACTTTTGTAGTGATATTATAACATCTTCATGTTATAATTTCTCTCTCTCTTTATATATATATATATATATATATATATATATGTGTGTGTGTGTGTGTGTGTGTGTGTGTGTGTGTGTGTGTGTGTGGATACGACCATATCAGGTTGAAATACCGGTTCTCGTACGCCCACCGAAGTTAATCTGTGTTGATCCTGGTCTATATGTTTGTGTTTTGTATGTGTGTTGTGCGTCTTTGAAGTAGAGAGATAGAGAAAAAGAGCCATCTTTCCCTGAAGATCCAATTTGGTGAAAATTTCGTTGGCTCTCTAGGTTAGCTACTTACTTGTTTGCTCTACTTGTGTATTGAGCGCTTTACGTGTTAGGTTACTAGTCTCCGGTTTTTTTTTTCTTTCGACTCGTACTTTGACTAATGTTCACGTGCTTAATTCGTTTCTTTTTTTGTTACTATTTTTTCCCTCCGCGTTTATACTCGGTGGGTTTTTCGAGACGTGTTCAACGACAAATTTACAGTTATATATATATATATATATATATATATATATATATATATATATATATATATGTGTGTGTGTGTGTGTGTGTGTGTGTGTGTGTGTGTGTGTGTGTGTGTGTGTTTAGTTTCAAAATTGCTGCTTTTATTTAGTAGTTTGGTAGAAGGCAATTTTTGCCATAAACTGGTCGATATTAAGATGAGAACAGACTGTTAATAGAATTAATGTAGTAAAATTTGTCACTTAGTTGAGCAATGCTATCGGGTATGCCGACATGAAAGTTTCGTGAAGGCAATATTGTAATGTCTTCACTCTTCAGGGTCATTTGATTTTTCTGCTGCAGTTTCCAATTATTTTCGTATTTATATGAAGTTTGGTATAATTTGATATCTTTGTGTATGATTTTAAATGATAAACATTAGTCAAAATATTCATTTATGTACCGCCTGCCTTTTCCTTTTGACGGAATTAGATTTCCTAAGATATGAAGAGTAGAAAGAGAACGATCTACTCCTGTAGATTAAATAAAGGGATCAGTCTGAATTTTCCCTGAACCGTTACTCAGGATCTGAATTTCGCTGAACTGTTACCTGGGATCAGTTTCGATTTTCTTTAATGGTTACCTGCGATCAGTCTGAATTTCCCTGAACCGTTACCCGAGATCAGTTTAGATTTCCCTGGGCCGTTATTTGGGATCAGTCTAGATTTCCCTGAGTTGTTACTCGGGATCAGTCTGAATTTTCCCCGAACTTTTCAAAGAGATTAGCCTGAATTTTCCCTGTACCATGGCATGGAGATTGTCTAAAGTTAAAAGAAAGCAATGGGGGTACAATGGCCGAATCATTTGATATGCATATATTCTCTGCTAATGCTAGATTTACGGAGACTGTGGCCTGGATTCTCCACCACATATTTCATAATTGAACCATTAAACATTAAACCATTTTTAGATTTGTCAAATTGACACTGACTGTTAAGGGGTCATAATAACTTTAACAATGATTACAAATAGCTTTACTTACTACCAAAAACTGACCCACAAAGTACCAAGGTTATGAAAATGAACACCCACAACTCCATATTGTTTCTTTGAACCTTGAGAAGAAGAATAAAAATCTCCTTGGGAATTTTTTTCTATATCATCCACAGATATGGGAATATAAATCCCACACCATTATATAAAACATGTGTTTTTAGTAGAAGACAAAACAAAAAAGAAACAAATCCAATTTCAATGGATAAGAATTTTTTCGTAGATAAACATATTTGAACCTTTGTTTGAATGAGAAAAGATTCGTCAGACAATATACATATCTATGTGCGTGTGTGTGTTACAATGCCCCTCTCTCTCTCTCTCCATATGTGTGTGTGTGTGTGTGTGTGTGTGTGTGTGTGTGTGTGTGTGTGTGTGTGTGTGTGTAAATAATGAAAATAGGAAAACTCAGCTTACGCGTTTCGTTTTCTGATACATTTGCCTTGTTAATGTCCATCAGAGGACAAAACACGTCGGCTAAGATAAGTTTTCCTTTTGTCTTTATTTATCCACACACACACACACACACACACACACACACACACACACACACATATATATATATATATATATATATATATATATATATATATAATGTATTATGTATTATATTAATGAAAATAAGTTGGATGTTTTTATAAACCCATTGGTAATATTTTATTTTGTGGATTTTTTATAGACCGCTCATCAGACCAAATTCATACAACAATGAATGGGTTAAAAATATCCAGAAAGAGTCAATGAAAAAAGAAGAAGAAAAAGGAAAAAGAAAAAGAGAAGAAAAAATGGAGTGAGGAGGTTAGATTTACAGAGTTAGATATTAGCGTCTGTTTTATATCTAAACGGCAAGATGGACTTAGCCTAGATTTACAATGACAGTAGCTACGGGAGTCAGTATATTTTGACTTGAATTCTTTGTTGGCTATTTTAAGATGCAGGACATTAAAATTAGGGGTTAAATTTTAACTAGAAAAATTGAATTGTTAGATTTTCTCATTATTTCTAACGGTAATAAAAATATTATTATATAACGAATATTTATTTCATAAAACGTATTGGTAATAATAATAATAATAATGATAATAATAATAAAGAATAAATTAAACATCATAAAAAATTTATAAAATTATGAAAATAATAATACTATTTCATAAAACTTATAAAATTTATAAAAAATACTCTTAAATTAGAATAATACTATTTTAAAAAATTATAAGTAAAATTAAAATAAAATGTAATAATAATGATAAAAATTATACTAAAGTAAATAAGATAACAATAATTGATAAAAAAATCAAAGGGTATAAAGTCTTTAATAGGAAATTCTAGAGATTTTTTTTTTCAAATCAAATTTTAAGCTTAACTACCATTTTTTTTATGGAATTCCATACTTATTTTTGTGTCTACATTTAAAAATTAGTTCATTCCTCTGGTTTAATAGTTCGTTGGGATTTTTATATTTGATTATAGCTATTTTTATGCTCAAACTCCCAACAACTTCAGGGACAGATGCAATCTATGCTTGGAGGAAATCTTTTCGTACGAAGTAAGAGGATACTAAAAAAGAGGGGAAAAAAGTAGTGAGATTTTTAAATTTTCTTTTAAAAAATAACGTTTATTACCACCATTATTAACTACATTGTTCTTTCAATGTCGAAACAAAATGTACAATTCTGTAACAGACTGTAGTTTGTATATGTTTTAAAGTATAATTTGTAATAAATATTCATTGGTCTATTTTTGCATTGCGCACTATTTTAAATTACTGTTTTCAACGTTGCAAATATTTTCTTCGTTCCTCATTCTTTGTATATATATATATATATATATATATATATATTCTTTGTATATATATATCAACCCCACAGCAACAATGAACCAAATATAGGCACCGGATGATTTCAGTTCTTGCCCATTCCTCCTGATGAGACAACCATGATTGTATAGGACATATATAGAAAAAATTATGTACATGTTCTAAAACATTTTATATATATATATATATATATTTTTTTTTTTAATCATATCACCCCAAGCAAGGCGATAACGCCACTGATGCGCAGGGGGCTACGTAAGGGTAAAAAGAATGGAAAAGAGAAAGCCGGAAACCGCATCCTAAACAGGAAACAAGGGATGAGCCTCTTCACCTGTTCAATAGATGTGGGTGGAGTGTGAACCGGGCGATAGTTTAGTCTATCTACTCCAATTGGAAAAAAATAAATAAATAAATAAATAAAAGAGTGAAAAGACTTGAAAAGGGAAAACCGGAAACTGGTATGAGCCTCTTCACCTGTTCAATAGATGTGGGTGGAGTGTGAACCGGGCGATAGTTTAGTCTATCTACTCCAATTGGAAAAAAAAAATAAGTAAAAGAGTGAAAAGACTTGAAAAGGGAAAACCGGAAACCGCATCCTAAACAGGAAATAAGGTATGAGCCTCTTCACCTGTTCAATAGATGTGGGTGGAGTGTGAACCGGGCGATAGTTTATTCTATCTACTCCAATTGGAAAAATAAATAAATAAAAGAGTGAAAAGACTTGAAAAGGGAAAACTGAAACCGCATCCTAAACAGGAAATAAGGTATGAGCCTCTTCACCTGTTCAATAGATGTGGGTGGAGTGTGAACCGGGCGATAGTTTAGTCTATCTACTCCAATTGGAAAAAAAAAAAAATAAAAGAGTGAAAAGACTTGAAAAGGAAAACCGGAAACCGCATCCTAAACAGGAAACAGGGTATGAGCCTCTTCACCTGTTCAATAGATGTGGGTGGAGTGAGAACCGGGCGATAGTTTAGTCTATCTACTCCAATTGGAAAAAAAAAATAAATAAAAGAGTGAAAAGACTTGAAAAGGGAAAACCGGAAACCGCATCCTAAACAGGAAACAGGGTATGAGCCTCTTCACCTGTTCAATAGATGTGGGTGGAGTGTGAACCGGGCGATATATATATAAAGAAAAACTCAACACGTCATCTAAATTGGTTATAAATTATAATTCATTTCAATGAGCTTAATTAGCTCATTTCATCTGACCACACAATATTCCTTCCATTTGGTACAAAAAATTTTGCCGGCAAAAAATAAATACTTTTTCTTTTCTTTTCCTTCAGTTCAGTTCTTTACTTTCTTTTTAAAGTTGCAAGCTTCACTTGCCAAATGATGTTCATTTCGTTTTTGCATTCTTGACAGCATAATAATTTTTCTTTCAGTCATAAAGATTTAATGATCAGTTGATCGATTATTCTCAGTCTGCCTTCACTGACAGAATTGCTTACGTTCGGTGATTAACACAGTAATTCACCACTGCTATTTGCTTTATGACTATTTAGTCAATCAAGTAAATGTCCGTATGTGGCATGGGATTAATGTTGGTAAGTTGCATGTAATGTTCTTCTCAATCTCCTCATATGTTGATAAAATAAAAAAGAGTGTTTATTCCTCGAAGTCTAGTGTCCAAATGGTTCTCAAGTATTTTTTCCGCGCGATCTTTCTGACATATACATGTTTTAGCCATCAGCCAATCCTGATTCTAAAGCTCGTTATCTGGCTTGTTAATTTGACTGCTGATTTCGTAATACCACCAGCGAGAGAAGATAAATGTCACAGTTAGATAGAGAAGGAAAGAGTGATATTTTAACTGACAGTATGTCCTTTTAGTATGGTGAGGGAATACATGAGAATGTAATTATATATATATATATATATACACACACACACACCGCATTTGACGGCATATAAGACGCACATTTTTTTTTTTACTCAAAATATCTTTTAAGATTCCCCTGCGTCTTATGTCATATTTAGGTTTAAAATTCACGATAGTCATGTGAAAGGGGCGATGTTACCCCTGAAATGTAAATAGTGGTGGTGATGGGGTAGGTGCTGTAAAACAGAAAACACTAAGTAAAAGAAAGGCATCTTTGAATAACCAAGATGTTGGTATGCTGTAAAGACGTTGAAATGTTAATGTACAGAAAGTTAATTTAAAAATGCAATCTTTTTGTAAGTGCACAAAGGATATCAGATTACTAATGGAAAATTACTGGAACAGTAATAATTTAGAACTTTTAACGAGAAATGAAATTTAACACTATAAGAATCGAGGTGGGCACTGAAGTGTAGTGTAATGGTTAGCAAGCCTGTATTGCTAGAATCTGTTACAACTGAGTAGTGAGTTCGATCTTCACTGGATACCCCGTACTTTCGGCCTTGTGTCACATCTAAGCGGCGCTTAGAAAATTAACTATAAGAATCGAGGTTAAAATTAAGCATGTTTTGATGTAGAACCTTTTTTAAACAAGAATCTCTGTAGTTTACAAAAGAATGGCAGAATAATTAATAGCAAGTGGAGCACGTGAGGCCGGTTCTCTTAATAAGAGGAGAGTAAGACGAAAACCGGGAGAGTAGGGGGTTGGGGTTTGACTGTCTTTGCATGTAGTTGAATGGAGTTGAGTGACGTCAGGGAATGAAAGGAAGCATCCGCTGGGTGTTGCTGATGCTAAGGGTGAAGAAGTGAAATACCACCACTAACATCTAAATACTGCTACTCCTAGTGAGAACAGGAACGTCAAAGATTGTAGTAGTTATGCTAAGAACAGACCAAAAAGGGTTAAACGAAGGCCACATCTTTCCTTTACCAAAATTATTCAAAGTATTTGTTTTATATGGTTATTGTTCATATATAAGACATTCAACTTTGTACAAGAATTGTTTTTTTTGTTTGTTTGTTTGTTTGTGATATAAAAACAAAAAAAAAAAAACAATTTTGTCTTTCCAAAATCAAATCAACTTAGGTTAACAAAAATAAATATAACTAATTCTCACTCAGTGAACACACAGGTGGATCAACAGGGAGCTTCTGGGTTTCTACGAAAATTCTGTATGAATTTCTAGAAATCAAGTGATATTTTTATTAAATGAAGACTATATACTTACTAATCATAATTTGAAAAGATTACAATTCTTTGGACCCTAGTATTTTAAAAAGGATTTTTCTTTTTCTAATGTGTATAAACAGGCTGACTTTTGTGAACAGACAACCATAAATGCAATCAAAAAATAAAACTGGCAACAATATTAACTTTAAAATTTATTAGTAATTTTCTAACATTTTTTTAGCAATTGTTTTTATAAGTAAAAAGCCAAAGTACCTTAAATTCAATAAAATATCTTTTTAGGAATATTTGGTAGTTAATATATATTTATTTGCTTTTACTATTTACATTGTTGTCTTAATCTTTATTGCTATATTCACAATGTTTTGGCCATTGTATGCTCCAACCTGCTTTATTTCGTCCATTATAGCAGATGGTTCTAATTCCATGTGCAATGCTCCTCTCTAGGATATCACAGTCAAGTTACTTTTAGCAGTAATCAACCAATGCTATTATCTACTTGGCCATATGTTCTTGGGGGACATCAGCAAGTGAATTTTTGGAACTTATAAACAATATATCTCAAAGACCAGAGCTCATATTACATTTTTTTTTGTTATTGTTATTTTTCTCCAGCTCTCTGTATTACTGGTTACCATACTGTATTCATATCACCTAATATGAGAAGGCTAGAGCATATAATGTGCAAAACATTGTGAATATGATAAAAATACAGGCAGTAGACTGAACAATGTTAATAGTGTTATGTATTAAGTTGTAACAAAAGAAAAAAAAAATAATTGACCAAAACTCAGGGCTAAATCACAGACAAATATTTAATTTACAAAAAACACAAGATAAAATATTTACAAAATATACAATTTTTGCATTCAAATAGAAAACGTAAAGTTTACTACTGGCAAGTGTCAGGAGAAGAGAAGAGGAAAGTAAGGAGTCAAGTATTTTTTACCCAGTTAAGCTACCAAAGTAGTCTAAATGCTATACTTTTTGGAAATCCTCAAATGTGTATATAAAGAATAGTTTTTTTTGTTTGATCAATGAAAGAGTCAAAAAAACTATTTATCCATTTAGTTCCGTGAGGTTCTCTTTCAGATTTTATTTGGTCATCAACTTTTAGTAGAGATTCTTTCAGCTGGATATACAAATCCTGAATTGGGCTGGAGTTGATAATGCCAACAATTTTTTTTTAACAACTAACTACTCTCTTTCCAAAACCTATTTTATAGGGGTTAACACCTAATTTGCATATTTCTCGAATCATTTTGAATTTTCTAGATTCTTCTCGAATATTCTAAGATCTTCCAAACGTTCTATTTCTAATTTCTCTACTTAATAACTATTTCATGAATTAAAACTTTTTTTTTGTAATAACAAGTAGGACTCAATAGAATCCCTTACTATAACTTTTTAAAAAAATTATTTTTTATATATAAATGCATCCTCATAACAATAGTTACAATACCTCATCTCAGAAGTATGAGGGGGGAAAAAAAAAAAAAAAAAAAAAAAATGTAATTTTACTACTATCATTTCCACCTTACATAAATCTCACAAACATAAGGTCATCAATAGATATGTCAAGACCTAATAAAAGTACCCATCTGTTATTAAAAAAAAAAAAAAAAAAAAAAAAAAATTACAGAAAATAATTTTTAACTAAAGTAATATTAGTTTTAATTATGATTAATTAAATTTTGAGGAAGATTAACTGATTTAAAGTTTCAGCAAAGTAAATTTTATTTTTGAAAGTTTTTTTGTTATTCTTTTTTATTAAAGAGAGTTATGTTGTGTTGACAGATTTGTCAATATAGCCAATTTTACCAAAAAAAAAAAAAAAAAAAAAAAAAAAAAAAAAAAATTCCAATTTAAAATGCAGCAAAGAATTTTGCTTATTCGAAATATTAAATTTAATCCATTAGCTTGGAACTAAAACTAATAATTTCCCTAAATATGACCAAAACAAGTATTTTTTGAGGGATTTTTTGTTAGCCAATAATTTTTCAGCACTATCTAAATAAATATTTATTTTCCTCTTCTACCACTAAAATCCAGTCACCCTTATCTCTCCAAAATTCAACATAATTTGTGATTTTCACAATACAGAAAACATTCAGACAATCATACCAGAAACAAAACAAAACAAAACAAAAAAAAAACAAAAAAAAAAAAACAATGTTTTTGTTTCAACATCAAAGATTTAATATATTCAAATTGATCATTTTGTTCAAAACAAATTGAAGGTTTTCATAATTGAGAAGAAAAAAAAGAAAAGAAAAACTTGATTATCTCAGTTGAGAGAGAGAAATTTGGGGGGATGTGAAGTAATTGATTGGTTGACAATTAAAAACCAGTGACATAAGTTTTTAAATTCATTTAAAGGAGAAAGAAAGGAAAAAAAAAAAAAAAAAAAAAAAAAAAAACCTTCAAGTCTTAAGAGCCTCCCTCAAGTGCAACAGCACTTTCAGATTCAACATAAATTGGACCAGCTCTGTGGTGTTCGACCAATTTTTGATAATATTCTGAGCCAAAGATTTCTTCAGTAAAGTTACATTCTAACAGAGTTTCCACAATCTTAAATTTGGAGTATTTCCACTCCAGTTCCGTTTCAATAGCCCGATTGAGTAGATATTCTTGGAATGTAGGACTCTCCTTCATCAAATGTTGTCCCCAGGGCTGAGTTGCCAATGACAACATTATCTTGTGACCACCAAGACGGAGACTTTCAAAAGGTTGATTGCATATAGATAAGATTAATTTGAAAGGGTCGGTGACAAGATTAGTAAACCAACTTTCAGTCAAAGACAGTAGTTCTGGAGTGTGGTCTTGCGGCTGCAATATAAAAACATTTTAATAGGTTTTTTTGTTTAACGTTTTTTATAGTATTCAAAATTTAAGACATTTTTTTTTTATTTATTTATTTATTTTAAACATGTGTGATTAAAGCTGTTGTAAAACCCAAGGTCAGCTGTATGGAAATACACCAGGGGTTGCTTTGTTCCACAGATTTGTGTTGATTATCACCAGAAATAAATGCTTTTCAAGACACTTGTTAGGTCAGAAAGAGTGTGTGTGTGTGTGTGTGTGTGTGTGTGTGTGTGTGCGCATATAAAAAAAAAAAAAAAAAAGATTTCTCCCTTATCTGACTAATGTGGAGGGGTATAAGCGATTGTCTGTGAAGGTTAATAGATAGCAGCTTTGTTTTGAAAGTATTAGAATTCACGAGCCATTTCTTCCACCATACAACACACGGAAAGTGCACAGACTGACAGCATCACCTGGCTAGGACCTACCATGCCACTTGCCATAGTAGCAAACCACCCACACTCACTTTGTATTCCATTGGCAGGAATTAAGTTCCACTCAAACAGTTTCTTACTGCAAACCATTGGCCTATAAAACAGACTCTTAAGAGAATGCTTCCTAGATCACTATAATCTTGACCTGTTCAAATCTAGAGTAAACCGTTATCTTCTGTTCCTATCTACACTGCCAGCCATGATTATTAGGCCACCCCCAGTGTTTTAAAATACAATTTTTAGTATTTATTGTCGTTTTTATATAAGTTTTGTGTCTAGTAATACTTTTTTCTTTTCGAGTAACAAGATTCATTGGAATTTGTTTTTAAGGACCAGGGTCCCCAAATCCTACCCTGTTATTTAACCCAAAACTGGAGGGAAGGGATGGATTAATACCTTTCCCAAGGATACCAGTGCTTAAGTGAATGCAGGATATTCAACTGGAATTTGAACTGGGCTCACCGATTCCTCTTTCCGATCCGATATCCACTGCACCACAACGCACATCCGTCACTAAACACTTACAGCACCTGGTATTCCCAAGTGGTCACCCATCTAAGTACTGACCAGGCTCAACGTTGCTTAACTTCGATGATTGAGCAAGAACCGGTGTATTCAATGTGATAGGGCCATAAGCTGCCAGAAAGATTTCCCCCTTATCTAACTTCTCACTAAGCTCCAGTCACGGAACCCCCTACCCCAACCATTGACTGATGCTTCACTGTCCTATATGGATACTAACTGGGGGACCCACCACCCTCTCAGCCCACTTGTGTTTCCCAAACCAGAAAATGGTCTGGAGACAAGATTCCTGAAAAATCCTGGCCATTAAACTGACTTAAAAGAGAAAAAAAAGAATCGACCTCTTCATCTCCTAAAGATGTGCAAGAAATCGTATTGCTACACATGTTAATGGGTTTTAAATTTCCAGAAGATTGACAGAAATCTGAAGAAGGCTGAAGAGTGCAATGGCTAGAATGTTGTTATAACAAAGATGGCAACATTAGACCAACAGTAAATATCAATAAATCCACATTCCAGAAATTCAGAGAAAAATTCCCAAGACAACCTACAGCCACTTCCCCACCGACGAAATGTGGCCTCCCTTTGTTCTATAAATACTTTCATGGCTTCTGCTCAGACGAACTTAAGTCACTGGTGCCTCCTCAACAGGTGTTTACTTGTGCAACCAGACTGGCAACTGGATCCCAGCCATTCACAGTTAGGTTAGCCAAATGCAGACGACAATTCTACTCCTGCAGCTTCTTCTCTCGCACTTCCCGCCTGTGGAACTCGCTACCATATTCTTGCTTTCCTGACGGCTACAATCTCCAAGAATTTAAATGCAATGTCAATGCTCATCTATTAACCACTGGACTCTAGCTCTCTCCCCACCCCGTATATCCTTCCCTTTCTCTCCACCTATGTATCTGTCATCACACCTGCATTCTCATCTTTCTATTGCTCCTTTCTAACTGGTTTGTACTCCTCACTCTCTTCTAATTAATCTCTCTTACAGTTATGTAGCCCCCCCCCCCACATAAGTGGCATTTCCGCCTTGCTCAGGGTGAAATGATAAAAAAAAACCTCCCCACACCCCCAAAAAACTGTAAGAAATAATTTTTGTTTTAGACATATAAAAAGAAATACCTTGAGTTCCAACAAAATCGCAAAGGCACCCAATGCTCTGGCCCTGGTTTCAGTAATGGATTCACGAATTGTTGTGCCTGTTACTTTGATTGCTAAATCCATTTCAGCTATTTAAAGAAAAAAAAAAAAAAAAAGTGTATGACTCAATACAAAATTTTTTATCTCTATAAATACAGAAACTTATTTTTCTGCAAACAATTTCAAAAAGTATGTTCAGCAATCATGACAATCAGAATGATAAGTAGAATTGGTGGGTAGAGTTCAAATTGCAGCTTTGTCTGTTTCATTTACTTACACACAAATTCATTAAAATCTCTTTATTCAGGATAAATCAAGACTATTAAGCCTTTGGCTTGAGTAAATTTGGGAGGACTATTTTGAGTTCAAAACAGTAGTGAAAACAGGAAACCAGCAACCGGGGGAAGCCGAGTATCCAGACCTTCTGGACAGCTTTGTTTATACAATGGTTACTAGCAAGAAGTCTGTTAGCAAGAACCCCACAAAAATATTTTTCCTTCCAAATTCAAGAGGAAGATAGGACAGAAATTTGGAATACCTCTTGCATTCTTTCCCTTAGGTATCTAAATGCCATCTGCCAGGCACCATTCTTATGGTACAATACCGTTTCTATGCCCACTGGAGGAGGATAGTGATTTATATAGCTTGTGAGATATTCCATTTGCAGACAAGCTCCCAAATTTCTCTCAGCTTAAGGCTGCTGTCATTAAACATGACATCTAGATTTTGGGGTCATTCATTGGAGGGATTGGAACATCTTTCCAAGCATCAGAATATGTAATTCTCAGATGGTTCTCAAGTTCCTCCTGTGGTATGACGTGTTTGCCGCTCAGTTTCAGTGAATAGCTTTTTAGCAAAAAGCGTAAGGATTATTATAAAATGATCTCCGAAACTCATTTTCATCCAAGATTTTCTTTGGTTCTCAGTTCAAGAGATCATGAATATTCTTTTTTTTAATATCATTAAGTAGATCGTTAAAGCCTGCCCTCTCGTTAATTAAGACTTCCTTCAATTGGCGCTTCAAAACTCAGCTCTGGTCTTAGTTCGCCCTTCTGAATCTGTCATCTATTTGGTTGCTTCTCTTCATTCTTATCCCCTTAAGACAAACATCAGACACAACACTTCAGAAACATCTCTTCTGCTGGCTTTAGATGCTTGGTAATTATTAACGAGAGTTCCTGTTCAAGATTCGACCAAGTAGCTATCCTTAGGGCCACTGGATTCTTGAGTTGCTTGCAATTTGTCTGGGGTTCTGATGCTCAGCAATGGGATCCTGAACAAATGGGGGTATAATCCAGATTTCTAATCATTTTATTTGACTTACATTCTCTGATAGGGAAATTGCGCCAACTGCACCAGTGTGCCTTACGGATACATAAACTTTGCAGGCAGTTGAATTACCTGCTGCAATTGCACATCATAGTTGGTTCCAAGTCCATGTCATTATCAAGCTGTAGGCAATATTTAAACCCATTAAAATCAAATAATAATGAAAGAAAAAAAAATCTGCTATTAATTATAAACAAATATAAACACAATGAATAAAAATCAATAAAGATGGGAAAATTGTAGCCATTTTATATTTTTAATTTTGCATGTGCATGTTTGTTTTTAATTTTGTTAATTGCACAGTATAATTGTTTTTTTTGTTTTGTTTTTTTTAATTATATCACCCCGAGCAAGGCAGTAATGCCACTGATGCACAAGGGGCTACGTAAGAGTGAAAAGATTGGAAAAGAGAAAGCCGGAAACCACATCCTAAACAGGAGACAAAAGATGAGCCTCTTCACCTGTTCAATAGATGTGCGTGGAGTGTGAACTGGGTGATAGTTTAGTCTATCTACTCCAATAGGGTCAGCTGGACACCATTGGTGAGAAACACCAAGACACAATTTGCTCTACCAGAAATTTGAAGACAGATTCGCGTCAAAAGCTCTAAACCATACATTTCAGAGTGTTAGGTCATTAATTTGAGGACAGTTTAGAGTTGGAGGAGTCAAATGGTGATGTATGGCAGCTTGGAAAACTCACTGATAGTTCCGATAAGAAAAGAACTCTCGAATTTGTTAATGAGGGCCTTAGACTCAATATGGAGGCCGACATCAAGTGCCTTGAGAAAGTGGTACTATACTTGGTCAAGTGAGTGACTGCTGTAAGACAGTCTGGCTACAGGACTCTGAACCATGCCAAGCAAAGAGGTGAACCCAGTCACACAATTTCTGCAACTGCATCACCCCTTACATCTGGCCTCCTAACTCTCCAGACTGCAACCCCCTTGATTATGTGCAGAATGCAGTTGAGCATTGAGACCAACAAAACTCCTCATAACACCAAAGATAAACTGAAGGTAAGGATTATGGCAGCATTATGGCAACTTAAGACATCCAGAAAAGTCGCAAGAAATTTTGAAGTCATCGGGAAACCGTGGTTGACGCCAATAGCAGTTTTATTGAATAAATTTACTCTTTAGTACTTAAAGATATTTTTGTGTAATTTTGGTAAATATATGTTAAAATGAGATGTCAGTGTTGTTTTCATTTTTTTTAGACGACAATTTATCCCTCACACACACACACACACACACACATACACTATATATATTTATCTTCATACCCTGCCTGGTGGCAAACACTGCTGGTGGCGGTCCCGGCATAGCCACCAAAACCGTGACATCACCCCTGGTCAGCGGCTGAAGACGACAGGGCATTGCACAGACTAACACATGTATGTTACAAATATATATATATGGCCTGATGATTGAGCTTAGCATGAAACAGTCTGTTGCCCTTGAGTGTTGACTTCAATGTTCACTCTTTAATATTTACATACGCTCTATCTCTGATATTGAGCAATTTATCCTATAAATATAGCACATCTCAAAACTCATATATATATATATATATATATATATATATATATATATAGATAGATAGATATAGATATATAAAATCGCATGTAAATAAAAATTTTACAGTTTTAAAATTCAGTACCAATCACGGGTTTGGTCGTATAACTCATTAATGCCCACTGATGCATTTTTTAGGACAGTAGATATTAAATGGATGAATCTCACCATTTTCATTTGCAGAGATAAAGTAAGGTATTGTTAACCGCCACATCAACATTATGAGTCATTTTATGCTGAATTACCTAGTTTCTCACAAAAACATTTTTAATCCTTTCTATTATATTCTGTGATTGCTTTGGAGACAGACTTTTTGGGGATGTCAATACTTTATAGTGTTAAAAATAAAATTTTGGAATTGTGTGTGTCTACAAGAGTTTAAGACCTATTTACCCTCAGGAAGCTTTGTAAATGAAAGATGCCACTCACTTTTTTTATATAAATACTATCTCAAAGTTTGGTATATGAGTGTATATGCTTTGCATTTTATTATGCTTGACAGCTAAATGTGTTCACAAAGTGTACATCAGAGAGTGTTTTCAGCCTCAAAGTGGTGTACATGGCTGAGACATGTCACCAATTTGACCCTGGGTTAGCACAGTATCTTGCCTTCAGACAATAATTGTTGACAGAAATCTAAACTTAATATTTAAAAAGAGAGAAAACAAAATTGCTACTTACAAAATTCACTGAGAATCAATTTTCCGCTTATTGTGGAGCCAACTTGAGCCAGGGTTTCCAAGGCAATTCCCCGTAACGTCATATCTGAACTGTTGGTACTTGAGAAGAGATTTAACATGAACAGTTTATATTTGCCACAGATTTCTTCAGGTTGGCTTTTGGCCAGACAACCAAAGAAGACGAGAAGTCCTGATAAACACGAAAAGAAACCAAGACATTTTCAGGAGAGGAAAAAAAAAAAAAAAAAAAAAAAAATCACAAGAAAAATTTAACATTTTAAAATTCAGAAGATTTAATGTCCTGGCAGCTTCACTTGCAGCAGTGTTTGTTTTGTTTTGTTATTTTTCCTCAAATTGAAATTGGGAGAAAAGCAAGTGAACAAGCTTTTCCAGAAACTAATTTTAGTTCACTAAATTTTCTCACCATCTTTTCTAAGGTTAAAATCGCTACAATATTCAAACACCTTCAACAATAAGAAGTTTACTGAAAAGCCCCACTAAAGTTTGTGGGTGTATCCTTGACATAATTATAAATTGCATCCTTAGGAGCTTGAGTTGCTCTTTAGTTTCCATTATTCACAGGTCCACTGATCCAAAAGTGAGCACAGATGTTATGATCCCATATACGAGTTAAATAGATGGGTCAATAGTAAATTAAGTCTGTAACCTCATCAACAGATTTGAGATGGATGCCTAGTAACTTGTCTGTCTAGGACAAGGATTCCCAATCTTTTTATTCTTCTGTACCCCCTGCATTTTTTTTTATAGATTCCTGTGTACCCCTAAAAATTCAGGTCAGAGTGGATCTGCGAACAGCAATTAAGAGGTTGTTCCATGCTCCTCACAACCTCCCAATCAGAGGCCTTACTGCTGGATTCAGTGGCTTTAAGTGAAATTTGAACTTGAGAGAGACATTTCTAAAGAAAAATAATGAAACTGAAACTGATATTTTATTATGAAATCTTTTTGATTAGAGAGAATTACTCATAATATCGGACATGTGTTGTGGTGCAGTGGATATTGGCTTGGAATGTTAAATAGCAGGACAGATTGGGTTCTATAGCCTTAGCTGGAAACCAATCTACCGCAAAATGTAATGGTAACCTACTTCGGGATAATCACCTGCCTAGTCAGTTATGTCTCTTTTGAGACATGATTGACCAAGTGTGTATCACGTATGGCACTTCACTCATAACATCAGTGAATCAAACACAGGTAATTTATAAAATAGTTTAATTCTTCATACAGATATTTTTTTTTAATTATCTGTAATGAACATTAAGTAAAAATACACAAAACTATTATGGGACTCATGATCTTAACAACACATATTCATTTTTTTTTTTTTTTTTACAATGAGGTTCACCCTGTACTGGGTTCTGGAGCCACTCAAGGTAGAGGGTTACAGCCATTTTATATGGATAGGAGAGGAAGATAACTGTTTCACAGGAAACAGCTGCTTGAGTGGAACTTCTCACCAGTGGAATATGGAGGAAATCTGGGTGGTTTGCTACAAAGTGGATAGCATGGCAGATTCTGGCTGTGAAGGTTAGAATTTGCAGAATTAAAGAATGTAGTTTATCCATGTAAATAGTGACAGAACAGTAGATAGTCTTGTCACATTCCGCCTGTGAGAGAGATCAGAGAGTAGTGGGTGTAAACTAATTTATCACCTACAACAAACTCAGATAGGTAGGTAGATAGAAAGATAGCTCACATTCTGATAATTTTCATTAAAACTCAGTATTCACTTGTTATAATACTCTTATGAGACTGGATACATTTCTTCAAAGTTGGAAGGTAGAGTTGAGGCATTTTTTTTTTTTTGTGTAACTGCAATTCATATAGATTACATCTCAATTGATATGGATGTTGAAGATCTAGCACATATTTTTTCCAATAGTGTATAAAATGAATACTCAAATTTTGCAAAAATCTTTGGTTCATATGAACTTCAGGAAATCAAGGTTTTAAAGTGGGTCAAGTGTCAGGGTCATTTTTCAAGGGGAGATAAATCGTGAAAGTTTTTTTTATTAGAAACTTGGAAAACTTTCATGAATAAATATAATTTCTTAAAAAGGTAAAAAAAAAAATTCTTTTAAAATAATTTTACAATTTAATAACAGAATGAAATTATATAACATAACAGTGGTAATTCAATTTATGAAATGTTATGGCATCATTAATTTTTAATTTCTATTTTTCATATGCTTTATTAGGTACTTCCACAAGTTGTGAATTTCATAATTACTTTTTTTAACAAATTAGGAAACTCGAAATTAAAATATAAAACTTACTTAAAATTTTGAAAAGATGATATGAAAAGCCTGTTGAATATTGAAACAGGACATAGGAAACATGAAAGCAAGATGAAAGAATTTTCAGTCAGTCTGTCAGTTAAGTGCCATATGTGATACACACTTGGACGATCAGGTCTCGAAAGAGACATGACTGACTAGGGAGAAGATTATCCCGCATCAGGTTGCCATTACTTTCTGTAGCAGACTGGTTGCCATATAGCTATAGAATCCAATCTGTCCTGTTATTTAACCCATAACTAGAGGGATTAATACCTTACCCAAGGGTATATGCGCACAAGTGAATGCAAAGAATTCAACCGGAATGAACTCAGCTCCCAGATTTCTTGCTCCAAGTCAACATCCTTGAATTGTACCCTGCCAAAAATGTTTATATAATTTTTTTTTCCTGTAAGGAGTGCAGCCATTGAAATACAAACTTTTAATGATATATATATATATATATATATATATATATATATCATGTACGGCCTCCCATAAAAAGAAAGTACAGGTCATCAGTATGTACACAATTATGTTTTAATTATTAGAAAAAAAATAATAATAATCAAATGACTCGATTATTTGTATCAAGCTTTCCAATTAGTAAATTAGTCTTCACACATTAACTTAACCTAGCATGAATAATGAAGGAGGAAATTTTAAGATTTTTGAAACTTTATAAATTATAATAAAAATGAAAACAATCATTAAAAATTCATTAATCATTAAGAAAAAAAATTTTCAGACTATGATATCCTTAATATATATTATTTATAAAACCAATTAAAGTTTATCTAAATAAAAATGGCATGGTTTATTGCATTTTTGTTTTCACAATTCAAAGCAGATTTTCTGAAAAAGGGCTAAATTAAAGTAAAAAAAAAAACAAACAAAACAAAACAAAAAAAAATAAAAATAAAAAAATAAACACTTGATAATCATTCCCCAATAACTCCTGAATTTAATTAAGTCTTTAGTTGACATTGTATTCTTCAAGGTTTAAAATTTTGTATGCATCAAATATATATTATCTGTGCTCAAAGTAAGCAGTCCACATTAGATATGATGTGGACCAGTAGCCTTGTAACAGTAGTTAATTGAATTTGATCTGAAATTTTCACTGTATGATGTTCAATCTACATACAAGCACAAGAGAAGAGATTGTGTTAAAGAATAAATATTTGTTGTGTAAAAAATAAGTGCTTTTTCCATTAGGCAAACACTTATTTCCACATATGATGTGTGCGTGTGTGTGTGCATAAGCGCACACACACACACACACATATATCAAGTCACAAGTCATCATGACCGAGGGTTTACGTGTACTGACATTGCTCACATGGCTGATCATGACAGATTATGTGCTGTCTCCCAGAAAATGTAATTATGGTCCAACTAAGCTATCAAATAAACATAATGAAATAAATGTCATATGTAAACATTGCAAAATGTTCACCTTAGAATATGGTTAAAAGATTTAAAAAAAAAAAAATATCCATTGTCCCCTGTTTAGGATGTTGTTTCCGGCTTTCTCTTTTCCAATCTTTTCACACTTTTCTTTTTTCTTTTTCAATTAGAGTAGATAGACTAAACTATTGCCCGGTTTCCACTCCACCCACGTCTACTGAAAAGGTGAAGAGGCTCATCTCTTATTCCCTGTCTAGGATGTGGCTTCCGACTTTCTCTTTTCCAATCTTTTCACTCTTACGTAGCCCCCTGCCCATCAGTGGCATTACCGCCTTGCTCGGGGTGATATGATTAAAAAAAAAAGAAGGTATATGAGCAAACTCTTGCAAATTTCTAGACATTTCAGGAAATTAAGAGGGGTGGTGTAGTAAAAAAAAAAAAAAAAATCCCCCCCCCAAGATTCTCTAATAATAATTATTTAAAAAATGATTTGTCATTTATGACTAAGTCCTGAAATTTTAATCAAAGCCCGACCATTTGATTTTTGCAAGAATTTCCAAATTAATGTGTTTTTCACTAGTAAAAAAGTGACTTGTGTAATGTTTGCCATAATAAACCCTTGCTAAAAATTGCGTCATACCAAATTTCATATGTGTTAGAAAAAATAAACAAAATTTTTTTAAATAATTAAAAAAAAAAAAAAAAATACCTTGATCTAACCTCTTAATAATAACATGTACATTTTACCAATAATACTGTTTTTATTTAGTTTGGGGCCTTTTTTTATACCATTATATTTTTCAGTGAATTCGTGGAGGTACCTACAATAAAAATTTCTGATATTACTGATGACGTTAAAAAAAAAATTTTCTTAAAAGGACAATTTTAACTTGTAAAAAAGCCAGATTTCTGGAATTTGCCATGTTGACTTTCACAAATTAAGAGAAAGGACGAGTTGGCAGCACAATTTAGAAAATTCAAAACTTTTCAGAGTTTTGGGGCTGTTGGTGTTTTTCCAGGACTTTTCATATCCTAGAAAATGTCCTGTTGAGTTTTCAGAACTTTCCAACATATTTACAAACCCTGAATAAGAGACATTAACAAAGAAATCACAGCAAGGCTTCAACAGCAAGAAAAGAGAAACCCTGGTGAATGCGTGCTAGCAACAGGCAGAAAACATTTAAGGCCCCCAGTTCTAGACTCAGGACTATAGCCTGTTGGATTAAAACATTGGTTCAGGAATTTGGTGACAGAGATTGTGTTAAAGAATAAATATTTGTTGTGTAAAAAATAAGTGCTTTTTCTATTAGGCAAACACTTATTTCCACATATGATGTGTGCGTGTGTGTGCTTACGCACACACACACACACACACACACACACATACATATCAAGTCACAAGTCACAAATACCAAGTTCAGTCTCTCAGCTGGGCAGTGCAAACAAAACAAGATGAGAAACTCGCTAAGTATTAAAACAAACAATTGATGAAGGATAGAGAGCACAAATTCTGAAAGATCACTGGACTTACAAATGTTTTTATCACTTTAAATGTTATTTTCAGTGGTTACATATTTGAATAGATGCTCTGTATATTTTAAACAGCATTTTGTCCACCAGACATTAGAGAGATCATATTAAAGAAAACTAGGTGCTGGTATAGTATGGGATCTACAGCTTAAATCAAGACAGACTTGTGATCTATGTTCAAAATTATAGCGTATAAGCTATAAAAGTGATTTTGATTTATATACCAAACCAACTGGAAGTTGAGTAGATGTGACTTCTTTATTTTTACTAATTTGAGTTTTGTTTAAATGGCACATCAACCTCTGTGAGTTATTTAATGCCAAAAAGGTGGGGTTTTAGGATATTTTTTTAATGTTCAGTTATAGTGAGAAAGTTGATTTAGTCAGACTTTAATTAAAAAAAAATTTTTTTTTGTTCTTTTTTATTTTAGAAAACTGAAAATGTCTTCTAGTTTTGTATTCAAAAATGTTTTGCTGAGAATTTTTTTTTCCTTAAAAAATGTGTTATGGTGATAATTTTTTCTTCAAAAATGTATATTTTTTTTCTATAAAAGTCTATTTTTATACTTTCATAGTGTTTTGACCCCAGTTTGGGGGTTAACTATTTGCCCATATCTGGGACTCTAACAGGTGCTACCACTCCAGGTCAGAGTTGATCTGAGAACAACAGCAATTAAGAGGTGGTTCCACGCACCTCACAACCTCCCAATCGGAGGCCTTGCTGCCGGATGCAGTTTACCGTCATGCCCAGAACCTTTTTTTACTAGTAATTATGGTGGACAGACGGTGATCTTCAAAGGTAGTGACTTTAATTGAAATTTGAAATTGAGAGAGAGAGAGACATTACAACTTAATACTAAGCTTACGTTTTAGAAACTTTAGACATTGTTATAGATGACAAGCCATACCAGAAACATGCATTTAGATTTACACCAGCAATGAAAAATGTTCTCTCTGGTAGGACTCAAACCTGCATCTCTTTTTGCAAAAGAAATTATCATTATAAGCACAACTTTCATTTAGATTCCTGAAAGTAAATAACTGCTCAGTTTCTTATCTGGAACGTATACAAAGCAATTAAAAGTAATGGATTTCTATTTATTAATCTGACATTTTTATTGCTTTAAATGTTATTCCTAGAGGATAACCATCTTTGACTAGACTTAGGCATGAATCCTGCCAGAGGCCACATTTTTTCTTTATAAGATCAAATATTGAGGCCAGTACACAAAATAAAATACTATTTATTTTAAACGGAGCATCTACTCAAACACATGTATCCACTAAAAACGTTTAAAGTGATAAAAATATATCGGATTAATAAACAACAAATTCAGTTTTTCCTTAAAAAATTGCTTTGAAATAACTGAATTTACTGCTTCTTAGCTCAAATCTGTAAACATAAAAAAAAAAAAAAGTTCCAATACATACCAGGAAGCAGTAAGGCAAGAATAGATTCTGAATTGATTTTGCTTAATAAAACCTCCAGATTATCCAAGACACCCTCCTCGGTAAGCCAGGTAAAGCCGTGATTGGTCATTGCTAGATTAGTGAGAAGTTCTATACAATTCATCTGTGCCAGAATATCTGGTTGGCTCTCTTCAAATAGCTCAGTTAAGAGTTGATGTAACAAACCAGTGTCAACCACAGCAGGCAAACTGACAGAATTTGATGATGCTATGTTCGTTAATAACTGAAAATAAAAATTACACATTTAATATTCAGTAGAGAAACATACACAGAAGCTAAGCATTAAGAGACATTTTTAATGCATTAAATATATAATATACATTTATTAACAGTAGTCCACTATCCTTTATTTGTAGTGTCAGTTACAAGTAGTTTTAAAATAGACACTGCAACTAAAAATTACTTCAAAAAATTTTTGTTCATATTGGAGATTTTAGGCTCTTCAACATAGTGTAATGGTTAACAAGCTTGTCTCGCTTGATCATTTACAACTGATTAGAGAGTTCACTCCACATTGAATGCCCCCATACTTTTGGCCTTGTGCCACATCTAATTTATGCTCATCATATTACTAGAGATTAAACACTCCCGATCAACTATGTAAAACATTTTTTAATAAGATTTTATAATAGGGAGTCCAGTTTGTTATGTAAGCTCATTGTAAATTGGATCCTCTTAGCAAATGCAAATAAAAAATCACATGCTCACCCACTACTATTTCCAAGCAGCCACAAAATAGTATCTAGTAATTTTATTTTTCAAGACTTTTTTTCATCTATTTTTATTGATTTTACTTAATAAAACCTCCAGATTAAAAAAAGTTATAAAAAAAAAAAAAAAAAAAAAAAAAAAAAATTTTTTTAAATTTTAAGAAATCCCATGGTCAGGCACATTTTCAGGGCTTCTGTGAGGAGAATCAATTGACAATGAATTTTCATAGCAAAGAACAGCCTCATTAACTTTTTATAAAATTTAATATATACTAGCAGTATAGCCCGGCATTGCTTGGGTGTAATGAAAGCTTTAAAACTAATCCATAATCCTGGAGCTCAGACTCTTTGGACGTTGGCACAAAAGACTAAAAAGCAATAGTTGTTTCCAGTTAAAGCGAAACTGTAGACTGAAAGAAAAATGAATGGATGTAAGTCAAATTTTGATTTCCTGGTATCGATATCAAATAAGTTTTTTTCGCCGTAAACTGAATTTTGAAGGCTAAATAAGTCCTCTGAGTAAATAGTATCATGGCTGAGACTAAGAACTACAATTATATCTACTTAGAGCCAAACCCAAAGCAAAAAAAAAAAAAAAAAAAAAAAAAAAAAAAAAAACAAGAGCTGAAAAAAATAAAATAAAATACATAAATAAAATACAGACATACCGGTAGATAAACAGACACACACACAAACATCTTGCCTTTTTTTTTATATATATAAAATCTACTTTCTGCACTGTTGTAAGAACTGCAACATTAAAATCTCTGAATATCGTTTTTCTTATGTCTTTGTCTATGTGTATCAAATTTGATTAAAATCGGACCACTCCTATAACCCAATTTTTTCGATTATCAATATTTATCGGGGGTACCTCGACACAAACCTAGCTAAGAACACTCGCAGATGCTTATAGTACAACTGTTTCGGAGTCTATAGGTAACTGACACAGACAAAATTCCATTTATAAATAAGTTTAGATAATTTTCCCAGCTACACCATTGATGAAGATATTATTAAACAATTTTGATGTAATTCCTCAAAAACATGTAAAATTTATATATTATAGAAAATAAAAAATTGAAACCTTGTTTTTAATCAAAATAACCCATAAATCTAAACTAGTGATGACTAATATGGTGTAGGAATTTTAATGCCTAGTACAAGACTGTTTCTTATCATAAATCAATTACCTATATTGGACATATTACTACTTCTTTGAGTAGATGTCTTATATGCTACCTATCCAAACAAAGTGCAATAAAAAACATTTATTAACCCATAATTTACAAAAACCTTAAGAAAAATTTTGGCTGAAAACATTTAAATCACAATATCAAAAGCATCTCGCTATAAGAGAGGCACCATATATCAAACAATTTTCTTCCATCCTCAACTTTACATTATTTAACAGGGGAAATGGAGTTTTGAATTTAAAAAAAAATAGACATGTGATGTCCAGTTACATGCATCACACGATATAAAGAATGCTCCTTTTCAAAAGCAAAATAAATTATGTTAGTCAAACCATGATGATGATAAAATAGAATTAGAAACATAACATCCAACATCCTTCAGAATGGCCAGTGAAATGACTGAAAGCACTTGGAAAGTCAATAATTATGGAACATTTTTATATTTCTTATCTCCAGCAAAAAAAATGTCAGAATACTGGAAAAATTAAATCAAAAATTAAAATCTTCCAAGCCAGTCATTTTTAACAAAATGTTTAAAAAAAAAAAAAAAAAAAAGCTGCCAAAATTATATTTTCATTGGTTATGAGAGTGGCAGTGGCTCAAGAAGCCTGCCAGGGTTTTGCATTGTTACAGATGGCACAATGGCACATATAAACTAGCCCATAAGAAATGTTAGTTGTTGATTTTGGACACTGGCATCAATATCTTGTTATGCCTGACCTTGAGGTGACAGTTCTGGCAACCAAGATCTGCTTGGCAAAATGCATTGTAGTCAACTGGTTGCTGTCATTGATGAGACCTTTCATGACAAGAGATGATCGCATTGATCCTAAGGCCTGGCCAGAATGTCAGGGTTGGTTCAAGTTCCTTTTCCTGACAGTTCGTATTATTTCTGCCTGCTTTTGGGATGCTTCATGGAAGGTATTGGTGCTGGTTAACAATGCTGGTTCTCCCTGCACCTTAGTTGCTGGCAAGCTCTTCACAGTTATTGTCAATACTTAAGGAAGGGAGTTTTTGAGAGATCTTTGAAATGGAATTAGGGCTTACGCTGCAGTTGTTTGCAGATCTACAGTTCTTTACACAGCATCAGTTTGAGAATTCAATGGTCTTCTAATGAAAAGTCATGTCTAAGTCCATTGCAGCATACGTTTGTCGATATAAACTTCCACAGAAACTGAGTTGGCTACCTGCAAAACTTCTAAATTGGAGGTACGAGGGATCCAGTGGATTCCCAGAATAGTGCGCAGTTTGCACTGGCAGAGGCACTCCAATACTTTAATATGGCTATGGTACACTACCCAAGTCCCACAAGAGTATAACTGGGATGTCAGTACATAAGCATTGTAAACTGAAATCTTCATTTGCTTTTTGATGCTCTAAACAAGACGTTGATGCTTATAAACACGTCAGATGCTTTTTTTTAATTCAAAGTACTATCTGATAGACAAGGGAACAGTGGGAGTTAAAGGAACTACCAAGATATACAAAATTGTCAACAACTAAGTCTGTAGCTGTTGACATAAACCAATGATTCTATATATTCCTTACTGAGGGTGAATTGGAACATCCCCTCTGTTTTGTCCAGGCATGGCCATCCCGACATGGTGTAATGGTTAGCAAGCTTGTCTCACGAGAACATGTTACAACTGAGTAGTGAGTTCAGTCCTCACTGGGTACTTCATACTTTCGGCCTTGTGCCACATCTAAGTAGCGCTTAGAAAATTGTTTTGTCCAGGCTATTAGATAAAGCAAAAACCTTACAGGAATGTGAGAGTCAGTCCATGAACTGTTGCACGTGTTGGATGGTGTGTGCAACCAAGTCAGTTGTCCGCATATAGCAAGTTGTGCACAAGACTTGGAAAAACTTTTGACTTTGCTGTGAACTTGGGCAGGTTATATACAAGAAAGCCTACATCAAATGCCTAGAGGCAGTAGTGCTGCCCTGTGTCAAGAGGGTGGCTACGAGAAGACCCTATGTCTAGCAACAGGGCTTTGCACCATGCCACACAAGTAGGAAAATCCAGTCATGGCTGTCAGACAAACTTAAACAAGGATAATGTCCAGAAGAGCTGCAAGAGATTCTGAAGTCATCTGGAGGCTGTTGTTGAATCCAATCAGATTTTATCAAATAAATTTATCTTTTGTGTTTCAAGATATTTGTGTAAATATGTGTTAAAATGTGATACCAGTGTTATTTTCATTTCTGCATAATTTAGACAATTTATACATCACACCCTATATAAAAACAAAGGAATACACATATACTAATTAAAAGTTGATTTAGCTAAAATACATTCATTGCGATAACCAGATATATTTAACAAAATTTAAATTATATAACATCTTAACTCAGTGAGAAGACCATGTTTCTAAATCATATTTTAACAACGAATCCATCTTCAAGGGATCATTTTTTTGGGGGTGGCTCACAGAAAAATTTTTTCAGTAAGTCACCCTAAAAATGATAAAGGGGTAAAATTTCAGAAATATATATATATATATGTAATGGTTGTTGCAATGTTTTTATAAATTCATAGTATCAACGCTCTACATTTGTATCGAGCACTCTTTATAAAAGTAAATGCATGAACAAAAGGTTAATAAACCTACAAGTTCAACAACTTAGTTACAAAATATATATATATATATATATATATATATATACACAGTACTGTGCAAAAGTATTAGGACAAGAACTATTTTACCTTTTATACAATCACATAAGTTAAGCAATGTCAAGCCTGTTCAGTCCCTAGATGGGTGACCACTTAGGAATACAGGTGTTGTAAAGTGGAAATTGTGGGTGGTGTAATGGATTGGAATTGGAGAGCTGAGTCCCAATTCCAGCCAAGTTTGTTATATTCACTAACATGCAAATATCCTTGAAAGTATGAATCCCCCAGCTATGGATTAATTAGTAAGACTTGTGTCACTAAACCATTATCTCAAAAAAAAATAAAATTGCGTACAAAATATTTATATTTCGGCATTAAATAACGCATAAAGTTTAATATTTAAAACAAAGCAACCAACCAACAAATTAGCTAGAGATAACACTATAATTCTTCCTAGAAATGTGAATTAAAATAGTTTCAGTGAATGACTGCTTGGCGTGTAGCGGCTCAAATTGCCCGCACACCTGTAGAAGAGGAATCATGTTAATGATGAGTCCCTGTATTTATGGAGAAATTTATTTCAGGTGTCAAGCTATTAGTTGCTCTGCATTATGCAAATACTAACAGTATCAGGGAAAGGATCTCATTTCTTCCTCCTCCAGTCTTGTCTTGTAATGCAGTATGCATGCGATATAGCAGCTCAGAACATGAAATTAGAGAACTTAGTTTGAATTCCAAGAGAGATTTGTTACATTCGTTTTAATGCAAATAACCTTTGGAAAACTATGAATCCATGCCTTCATCCGCAAGTTATGGAATACTAGCAGTATAGCCTGGCGTTGCTCAGGTGTAATGAAAGATTTAAAACTAATCCATGGTCCTGGAGCTCAGACTCTTTGGATGTTGGCACAAAAGACTAAAAAGCAATAGTTGTTTCCAGTTAAAGTGAAACTGTAGACTGAAAGAAAAATGAATGGATGTAAGTCAAAGTTTGATTTCCTGGTATCGATATCAAATAAGTTTTTTTCATCGTAAACTAAATTTTGAAGGCTAAATAAGTCCTCTGAGTAAATGGTATCATGGCTGAGACTAAGAACTACAATTATACCTACTTAGAACCAAACCTGAAGCAAAAACTAAAATAAAAGGGCTGGAAAAAAATAAAAAATAAAAAAAAATAAAAAAAATAGACATACAGGCAGATAAACAGACACACGCACAAACATCTTGCCTATATATATATATATATATATATATATATATATATATATACACGAATTTTATGTCAACACAAAATAAAATCGTTGGTGATGGTGGATGTTATTGGATTACCGTATTGGTGACCTCTCTGAAGATGGCTTATCTGAGCTGAAAGCTTAGAAACAAATTAAAAAATTATCCAAATGTTGGAGAATTTTTGTCTTTATTTTCAACCGAAATTAAAGCCAAAACACGACGTTTAGAATGGCTCATGATTAAACATAGACATTCATTGTCTCTTATATTTAACAATATATGTTTAGAAAATAAATATAATCGATTTTCTGCACTATTGTAAGAACTGCAACCTTGAAATTTCTGAATATTGTTCCTTATGTCTGTCTATGATTGTGTCAAACTTGATTAAAATCGGACCACTCCTTCTATAACCCGATTTTCTACATTATCGATTTTTAATATTTGTTGGGGGTACCTCAACACAAAACCTAGCTAAGAACACCCGCAGACGCTTATAGTACAACTGTGTAAATTTTCAAGAAAATCGGTTCAGCCGTTTCGGAGTCTATAGGTAATGGACACACACACAAAGTTCCATTTATAAATAAGTTTAGAAATAGTAGGACAGAGTGAGCTTTAGTTGGCAACCAGTCTAGAAAAAAGACAGCTCTGAATTCAAAAATCTATGTAGCCCTGACAAACTACAAAGCTAACAAAAAGAACATGGAGCTTAAAATGACAATCATCCCAACTATGAATGTTTAAATCAAAATAAAATGAAATTCCTTTCCCAAATGTTAGCCCAGAAGCTACCTATGACGTCAGTTGTTATAGCGCCTTATCTTTCTCGTCAAGTGTGGGGTTAAAATGGTAGGCACTTGGTTTGCTCACTAGCTAAAACCATTAAATTCGAACACCAACAATTTGTGGGCGATAATTCAGTTTACTGTAATTCATTTCCTAATCTTATTCTTTACTATATCCATAAATATATTTCACACCAATTTGCCTTCCCATTGTAGGTATTTCCAATAGAAAGCCTTTCTTCAATCTCATGAGAATTTAAACTATAAATCACATCGTATATTGTTAACTTCTTACGGTGTCTAATTTTTAAATAAAGTTTTCATGATAGAGCCTAATGCATATGAAAGACAAAATTCTATAGGATTCAGTATTATACACGGGTTCAGACAGATAAAGGGAGACTACTGAACTCGTAATAAAAAACCCAAGGGAGATAACTTGAAACCGCTACAAGATGCATTACTGTGAAATCCAATCTGCTCATCAGAGACCTTGCTGCCAGATGTACTTTACTGTCATACCTTAGGACGTGTAGACAAGACAGAGAGAAGCCATGTCATGGTGGTGAAAAAGTGACTGAAGTTGAGATACCACATTAGGATCGATTAAATTACAGACTATTTGAATTTGACCAAGAATCTCAGATAAATAACATAGTAGCACCAGATCAGATATGACAGCCAGCAACATTCAATGCATAGAGAAGTGGTTAATTTATAAATGTGCAAAATGAATTCTGACAAGAAAAATTGTCTGGCACAACAACTTTGAACCGACTTACCTAGCAGTTGACCTAGAATTTGATTCAATAGAATCACTCCACTTCATGTCAGTGAGCTCAAGAGGGTGTGAAGAGTTGCACCCCTGAAGGTTAACATCAATGATGATGATTCTTGGAGAGTAAAAAAAAAAAAAAAAAAAAAAAAATTTTTCATAGAGCCCTATGCCATACAATGAAGAGTCTTGAAGACCAGCAATAAATTAGATTATGAAACTCATGGTCATATCAGACTTCTGACATTAAACATATCTGGCGAATAAGATTATATAAACAAATCTAAAATAAATAAAGTTTTCCATTTGATTTGATATTCTACATTCCAACTGATCCAATAGACAATGTTCAGCAAGGGTAAAACCTTCAGCTCTATTCCCAATCTGTTGATTCTGATAGAGCAAAATCACAAGTCATCATGACCAATGGTGTGCAAATGCTTACCTTACCTTGAAATATTTTCATGGCAACTGCTCTGATGAGCCCCTCGCCCATTGCCCCATCTACATGAATTCAAGCATGCTACTAGAGTGGTGTCTAGGTTCTACGCTCTTACTGTTGAAATAAATAAATTTTTTAACCGATATTTCTACTTCAACAGTTACTTTTCTCACACTTCCCATCTGTGGAACTCCCTTCTGTTTACTTACTTCACTGATAGCTCAGTCAGTTAAGTGCCATATGTGATAGACGCTTGGGCAATCATGTTTCAAAAAGGATGTGACTGACTGGGCAGATTTTTCTGTAGTAGGTTGCCATTACTTTCTGTGGTAGACTGGTTGCTAACCAAGGCTATAGAACCTAATCTGTCTTGCTTTTTAACCCATAGATAGAGGGGAGAAGAGATTGATCAATACCTTTTCCAAGGGCATTTGCACACAAGTGAATGCAATGAATTCAACTGGAATTGTACTCGGCTCTTTGATTTCTCATTCCAAGCCAATATCCATTGCACCACAAATGCACATCCGCCCTGATAGCTACACTCTCCAAGAATTTAAATACGTCAATTTCCAATTTCTTGAATCCAATTCATATTTTATTCTTTCAATACCTCCTTGTACCTGGTCTCCCACTGTAACCCTGCACACTAGTGGTGGTCCTGCTTTTCAGGGCTGGGTGTAAAAAAGTTTTAATTTTGATACAAATGTCTACTTTTCACAACAGTGTACAGAATGTCTTTTTTTTAATTTGATTTTCTGAAGACAATGCTAAGTCTTAGCTTTCAAATTCTCTGATTAAACATGTTTATTATTACACTCGGGAATTGAAACAATTTCAAGCATCTCAGATTTTGAAGTTTGAGGGTATACTAACCTTTGACCTAAAATGAAAAGCAACAATGAAAAAAAAAAAAAAAAAAATTAAAGCAACCAAACATTGGGCTATTTGATTGCTTTATCAGCGTATCAACTCTTATGTGGGTTATTTAATTCTGGAATTATTTACTATTAGAAATCAAGGGTTGGAATATGATTCAGAAAAAAAGAGAGAACTTTAGGGGTTAAGCCACAGTTTGTGTAGAAAGCTTTAAGTGTAGTATAGGAAAATGATATGCTTATGATTTTGAGATTATATTTTCATATAAAATCTACCTTCTTTCAGAAATGGAATTATTTGGGACAGATTGAATTTGCCAAGATATTTTAAGTTGTTCACTTAATACTATTTTCAGACTGGGTTTAGATCACCACAATTCACTAGAATGTATTTCACTGCGTATTGTTCTTGACATGCAATACCCACTGCAAGTTATTTTTCAGTTAGTGATTATATGCACTTTGAGAATGATCGAGGTAGAGGCTAATCAACACAACCTCCTCTTCCCTTATTTTTTTGGTATTCTGGTTTCCACTCTATGATAGGGATTGATGCTGTACGGTTACAGATCAATGTAGTTGAAATGGTTTGGGAGAAAATAAAAGCTATTTTGGTTTATCATTTTCAGTAGGTACTGCAGATACCTACCAATCCCTTTTGCAGTACTATCAAGTTACGTAAAGATATGACCAAATAGTCAGAGTGTTAGTGTTCTAACCAGGAGGCCAGAGTTTAGATCGCACTATAGTCAATTTGTCAAGGCAGCAACTTGATAATACTGGCCTGGTGGAAGGATGATCCCAGCATGTGGTATAGTTGGAAAGGGCCTGAAAACTCAGACCACAGGTTGACTCGAACATGTTGGAGCAAAACTTGACAGACAAAAATGTTCACGAACTAATGATAATTTTGCTAAACCTACACCTTGCATATCAAAACACAAACCAACACCCCTCCCCACATGAATTGATTTTTTTGGGTTGTTCATATTTATAAATCTACCATTCATCCTTGCATTAAATACTGTTGCCATATCTGGTCAGGTGCTTCTGCTGTTCATCTCGAGGTTCTTGGAAAAAAAAAAAAAAAAAAAAAAATCCAAAGAGGGATCTGCAATGTAATCAATCCTGACCTGGCATATTGACTTCAGTCACTTTCTCACTGACGTGACATGGCTTCCCTCTGTCTTTTCTACAAATATTTTCATGGCAACTGCTCAAATGAGCTTTTTCTTCCCTGACCACATGAATTTAAGCGTGCTACTAAATTGTCATTCAAGTTCTACCCTTTTACGATTGAAATAGTTAAATATAACAATCACTTCTAATCCAACAGTTTCTTTTCTCACACTTCCCACCTTTGGAACTCGCTTCTATTTACTTGTTTCCCTGATAGCTACAAACACCAAATATTTAAATACAATATCAACTGCCATCTTCTATCTTCTTGAATCCCATTCATCTGTTATCCTTTCCTCAATATCTCCTGTACCCAGTTTTTTCTCACTGTAACCCCCTGTGCACTAGTGGCGGTCTCATCTTGCTTGGGTTGAAATAATTAAAAGATACCTTTGTATTTCCTATAATTGTTATACTAAGACGAAGGTAACATACACTTTAGGTACATTGGGTATGGTGTATGTTAAGGTTCACATTTGGCAATGCCACCCTCTGGTTGTACACTTTTCATATCTTTTCCACCTTATTTTTTTTTTTAGACCACCCTCAGGTGGAGTACTACCCATTTTGGAAATTACTGTGCTAGAAGAAAGTCAGAAGTCATTGTGAACAAAGTTTTGTGTATGCTGGCCTTGTTCAACTTCTGTATGCACTCTCTTCCAGTGTTACTGCCTGTCCAATAGTGAGGGTGTCATATGTTTGTGTGGGGTAGACGAAAAGAGTGGCATTGATTCTCATCGGTTTGAAAAAGGGTGGATTGTACTAATGATAATTATAATTGTTGTTATTTTATTATAATTTTTGTGACAGTATAATTAACTTGTTTTTATTTATTTTTAATGGACACATGATTCACACTCCTTCCTGGTCTTTTGAACAGGAGTAAGAGTTTATCCCTTGTTTTCTATTTAGGATTGGATTTCTGGTTCCTTCTAAAATCTACCTCCACACATCTGAGCTCAAAAATGTTATTCACTAATTAAATCTTCGCCTTTTCAAGTCTAGAGTGAGACGTTATGTTTCCTGCATAACCCCATGAAATTTTTTTTCTTGTTTTTATGCTCATACACTACAGTAACCAACTACCTTGAGTGGCTCTTTGACCTCATATTGGGTAAATATTAGTTAAAAAATACGCACAAAAACTAAGATCAGTTCAGCATAGTTGCAGTATAAACCATAAGATGGTCTTGTGTGTTGAACAAGTAAAGACTAGCTAGCCAGACACTAGAAGAAAATTTACTCTGAAATGGGAAACCAGCTATTATTTCTTTTTTACAATAAGGTTCACCATGATCAAAACCTTGATGCCCCACTTGAGGTAAAGGGTTATGTTAAGGGATAGTTTATAAGAGGGGAAGATAATGGTTAACTCTATACTTGAACAGGTTAAGATTGTAGTGATCAGGGAAACATCCTCTTGGGAGTCTGTTCCACAGGGCAGTGGTTTGTGGGAAGAAGCTGTTTGAGTGGAACTTCTCACAAATGGAATACAAAGGGAATGTGAGTGGTTTGCTACAAATTTCAGTGGCATGGCAAATCCTTGCCATGAAGGTTAGACCAGGCGGAACCAAGAAATGTAGTTTGTCCAAGTTCTTTTCATGGTATTATTGATAGAACATGAACAGGTGAAGAGGCTCATCCCTTGTTCCCTGTTTAGGATGTGGTTTCCGGTTTTCTCTCTTCTAATCTTTTCACTCTTACGTAGCCCCCTGCACATATTTTTGTTTAGCGGCATATCAACTTCCATGGAGGGCACCTCGAGATGGTGAAGGGTTAGCAACCATGTCTCGCTAGAACCTATTACAACTCACCCCATACTTTCAGCCTTGGGCGACATCTAAGCTGTCCTTAGAAAATCAATATCAACCTTTATGGGATATTTAATGCCAAAATATAACTATTTTGTATGAAATTTTGTTTTTTCAGATAATGGTTTTAGTGTTATAAGTCTTACTGATTAACTCATAGAGGTGGGGAGATGTAGAGTAATACCTCTTACAAGTGTTTTTGCGCATAAATGAATATAAACCCAACAAAAATTGCAGCTTGGCTCTTCAATTAACAATTCCGAGTCATTATCCAACACCACCTGCACATCCAAACAAACAGCACCAGGTATTTTAAAGTGGTCACCCATCTAAGTACTGACCAGGCTTGATGCTGCTTTAACTTCAGTGATTGTACAGTAATTGGTGTTTCAACGTGAAACTGCCATAAGAAGAAAACTAGGCAGCTCCTGATCTAAAATAGAGACCTGTTGCCATACAATAGGCCAGGATCTGGATCTTATAAAAGGTAGAGAGAGGATAGCACAAGGCATCAGATATTACTTGGTAAATATAATGACAAGTTTATTTTTGTGGGAATTGGAACTTCTGCCAAGGAAGAATGTATAAAATCTCCATGTTTATCTAATCTAATCCAAACTTATTTATAAATGGAACTTTGTGTGTGTGTCTGTTACCTATAGACTCCGAAACAGCTGAACCAATTTTCTTGAAAAATTTACACAGTTGTACTATAAGCATCTGCGAGTGTTCTTAGCTAGGTTTTGTGTCGAGGTACATCCGATAAATATCGATAATCGAAAAAAGATCAGGTTATAGAAGGAGTAGTCCGATTTTAATCAAATTTGATACCCTCATAGACAAAGACATAAGAAACGATATTTAGAAGTTTCAAGGTTGCAGTTCTTACAATATTGCAGAAAAATCGATAATATATATATACATAAAAGGCAAGATGTTTGTGTGTGTGTTTGTTTATCTGTCTGTACATCCTTTATACAAATCCACAATTTTTATCTGATTCTCACCAAACTTCACACAAATATTCTTTAGGCTGAGTCTGAGCTCCATGACCATGGATTAGTTTTAAAGCTTTCATTACACCTGATCAATGCCGGGCTATACTGCTAGTGAAAAATAAAAATATGGATGGATGGAAATATAGTGCTTTTCTGGTTTTTTTTTTTTTATTTTAAAATGTTCATTACAAAGCTGATCAATTTTCTCTCCACCACCTACATTATTTAAATCCAATTTTCAATTGAAAGAAGCGTAACATACTCACCTCATAAAATCGGAACCTAACTACATCACTTTTGGTCATGGACTCCTTTATCTCTTCAAGATGTTTGCCAAGCAGAAGAAACAAACCACCTTCATATTCCCCTACAAGGATAGAGAAAAAAAAATTAAAAAAAAAAAAATAGAAAAAAGAAGGGACGAAAAAAAAAAAAATCTATGATTGGCATGAGAATTCATACACAACTTTTTATACCAGGAGATAAATCTGGAGAAATTTCTTACAATAGTTCACTGATATGCATCAGTGAATTATGCTTTTAATTGATTTTACATCCTATTCATAATTAGATGTTATGATGTGTATATTCTTATTTGCATCATTTATTTGTAGTATAAATATCATTATTTAAATTATGCAACAGTTTTCAATTGCATCAGACATGAGTTTCAAGCACGATGTAATTGTTATGCTGCTGGCAAGGGAAAATGTATATCATATAAATTTTAGGTTTGTTATACTAGTACCAGCACTCAAGTAATATATATATATATATATATACATATATATATGATATTTCAGACCGGCCTCGGCCTTTCATCAGAAACAAATGATTTTAAAATTTAAACTAGAAGCATCCGTCGCGAGAAGAGAAAAAAAAAAAAAAGTTTTTAACTTACAACTTTTTAGTAGTTTTTCCTATTTTCCTATACATATTAAGACAGTATACATGGATTATCATTATGCTATATATATATATATATATATATATATATATATATATATATATATATAGTTATCTCCCTGTAGCATAACGGTTGTTTCATGCATGATGCAATTGTCAGGTGCTGGTTGAAAACTAACTGTTGCATATTTCAAATATTGATATTTAATGCTATACTGTGATGATAAATAATCAGTTCATTTATTTGGCGGGAGGATAAAATTATATATACACACACACACAGCACCAGTGAGGTTAAAAGAATAAAAAAAATTACATATACATATGGCAATTGTGTTATACACCGATTAAAACAAAGGAAGCTATTTGTTTAGGCTATTGCATTAACAAAATGGTGTTAGTATGCGAAGTCAAAAAAATCTCACAGGGTTGTTGAATGTACAAGACAACCCAAGAAATTTACCAGTGTATCTGCACACAAATTATGGGAAGTGTGGGGGGGGGGGACATTTGATCAAATTTTAAGTTGGTCAGACAAAGACCTTTTCAGTAACCTTTCATATTTTCTAACCTCACTAAATACAGTACATAAACTATAATTCAAATTGCTAAAATACTTTGGCTCACATGAGAATCAGTTAAGAATATTGTAGAGACAGAAAGTTCAGTCAATTAATCTAGAAGGAAAAATAATTTTAGAATTTATTGAGGTGGGTGCAAGAGAAAGAAAAAGGGAAAGGAAAAGGTTATTTATTGGGTATAAGATCAAAAAAGGGAATACAAGGTAAGCTAAATTCTGTCCCAAGCTGCAGATCCAAATAACAATGCATAGAAGAAACTCCCTACGACAACAACATTTCCAACTCACCAAGTCTTGAAAGAGCAGATACAGACGAGAGGGCGACTTGAAGAGGTTCACAAGTTATCAAGTGAATCATACTGGAGATTGCAGATTCATCTTTAGTTACAAATGTGTTATACCAGTCGATGGGTAGACGTTTTATCTAGAAAAAGAAAAAGTAGATATCCAAAAATTAAAGTCATTATTAGCATTTAATAACTGAGAAATACATACACCCAAAAATCACCAGGATAATCTGACAACTTTGTTTAAACTTAGCACAATAACAGGACAGTGGACTGGCAACAATTAGGCCAATTTTTGTGAATAGTGCAATACACAAAACCTTATCTTGTACTGTAAGCTGGAAAAACTTGAGTATTCTTTCAATGCAGTAGTTACATAACCCATTACATGGATCCTTGCACAACGCATGTTCAATGAGTTGCTTTTTTATGCAGAACTTTGGTCGAAACCTAATAGAGATTTTGCTTAAGCTATCTCTATTGCAGCATCATGGTTAGGTACGGTTTTGAATTCAGGGTTGTCCTTCTAGACTGATTGTCAACAACAGGCCAGAGAGTCAAATCTATCCTCCTATTTAACCCATAGCTGGAGGAGAAGAGATTCACGCCCTTACCAAGAGTATTAGCATGTAAATAAATGCAATGAACTCAACTGGAATTCAAACTTGGCTCTGATTCCTCAATCCAAGCCACAGTCCATCACTATCATGCCTCCTACATAAAAATAAAAAAGAAGAGTTGGATTCATGCCTATCCTAAGGGTATTAGCATGTAAATGAATGTAATGACCTCAAGTGGAATTCAAACTCAGCTCTTCAATCCCCCAGTCCAAATTGCTCTCCATTATACCATCCACACATCTCAATGCTTACTATCAGAGAAACTTACAATCTGATACACAAATTCCAGGTAAGGCTTGTGACTTGTCATTCCACATACCAAGGTCTCCTGTTAGCATAGGTCGTGATATTATATCCAGCACTAGCTTGATAGGCATACAGCATCTGGTATTCCCCAGCTGTCATGCATTCAATCATGTAACCATTTATTCCTGTTTTAAAAGTAAGTCTGAGTGGTTAGATAAGGTCAGATTAGCAGCTGATCTCAGAAACGGTCCTTTATTTTTTGTACTACCTAAATGGATGCATCATCAGCATAAGTAGAAACCCTGTCTTGAGTCCCACCAGGAATACAGATTCCATACAAAGCCAGACTGCATGCCCTGTTCCTTAGTCAGCGAAGGAGAGGCTCAAACACCAAAGAAAAATGTAAGGGTGACAGCAGGCAACTCTGAAGAATCGACAGAGACAGTGCTTTCCGTCTAACTGTACCACAGCACTGGGAGAGCAATACAAGAGGCAAGTTTGAATCTGATGGCCTGCAGGACAGTAATCAAATACCAACGGTTATCAAATGCCTTGAATTGATCCAAATTGATCAGTGTGGCTTGGCTGTCATCTATGCCCTCTGGGATCATATGAATCAGATGCAGGTTGCTCTGAATTATTCAGTTCTTAACAGCACAAGTCTGCTCGGGTCCCAACAGAATCTCAGCAACTGACTGCAAACTTGTGTTTAGCAGAATTCTAGACCTGTAATCATCCAAGTCCCGCCTAACACCCTTGATTTTTTTCAACAGTGTGAACCTAACATTGTAGATGGAGCCCTGCTGGAATCAGTTGCTGCACACAGCCATCAAAATCGGCACATAGATGTGTGACAGTCCCAAATACATAACATACAGTAAACCATCACAACCTGGAGACTTGCCATGATCAACCCTCTTCAATGTCAAGTAGACTTCACCCTTCATGAACTCACCCTCACAGCTGGGAAACTCATAGTCAGAGATCAAGCTCCTTGATAAACTAGCTTTTGAAATGCCAGCGAAAGGAACATAAAAGGTGACACCAGAACTTTCAGTTTCTCAATCAGAGGCCTTGCTGCTTGATGTAGTTTATTCTCATATCCTGGACATGCCCACAAATCAATTAGTTTGAAAAGCTTATGGGTATTATCGTACAAAAGTGATCCTGTATTTAACATTAACATTCACAATCCTTAATACTTAAACTTTACATTTGTTGGTCCCAATTGGGAATAACTGCAAAACACCTTCCCCTCCACATTTATAGGAAGAAGCACACAAATGCATGCTGGGATTTCTTTCTAACCAACAAAACAAGCCAGTTCTTGGTTTTACATGATTCCGTCCTGTCAAAGTCAAAACATTTTGTTCACTTGTCCAAACTTGCAACTCGAATTTTTAGTTTGTGAAATTTTTGCCATATTACGGTTGCTTTGCCTTGCATATATTGCATTGAAATGAATTGTTTGAACATTATTTTTTTATCGATACTCATATTTAAGTAGATATTCTGTTTTTAATTAAACAGTATTATATATTTATATCTACTGTCCTGATTATTTACAATAAATTGTTATAACGAAAATGTGTGCCATTCGGCAGGATTCGAATCCTACCAAATGGCACATTTTCATAATAACAATTTATCGTAAATAATCAGGACAGGAGATATAAATATATAATACTGTTTAATTAAAAACAGAATATCTACTTAAATATGAGTATCGATAAAAAAATAATGTTCAAACAATTCATTTCAAATTGTCAGTTGTTTATAACCAAGTTTCGTTAAAATTCGTTAATTTCCGTAACATGTTTATATATTGCATTGTAAACCACCATTTTTAATTTAGCTAAAATAACATGCAACTAATTCTACAGTAGTGAGCAGACAGTGCAAATGCCCTGTCGAGCAGCTTCTTCCTGCCATACTATTATCAGTTTGTGGGGAGAGAATAACAGAAGTGTTTGTGTGGGAAAGGGTACATACCCTACAAAGCTTAATATTCAATTGTAGAAGATACCATCCTTTGCCGTCGAGGCATCGATGTCAATTCCGGTCATCTACAATTTGGTGGTTAAGAGTTGTTTATGAAGAGGGTTAAAAAAAAAAAAAAAAGTGGGGGGAGGGGAGAGTGATAAGTAAATTCCTTTACCTCTGCTAAGCATATCAACTGAACTGAAGCATTGTCTACTGCTAATCCTTGTCTTAATTCATTGGAATAACTTCCAACCACAACCTCGGGATCCAAAGACACAAATAAAGAATCAATGACCTCACAGCATAACTTCATCTCTTCCCTGAAAAGACAATGAAATAAGAGACATTCTAAAATGTGAATTAACATATAACAGGAGTGACCACATGTGATAGAGTCAGCAAATTACATACATTTATGCTAATAATCACATGCAAGAATTAATCTACACTCAAATAACAACAATGTGGAAATTATATGATAAAATAAAAAAAAAAAAAACATGAGAGTTGAAAATGCAATGTTGATAAACTTTAGATAAGCAAAAATTGAAAATAAAAATAACAATCCTCAGGTCAGTTGTAAAAGAAAAAACAAATACTATTACAAAAAAAAAAAAACCTGGTAAATGTGGAAAAGTCAAAAGAAATAATAGACTTATAACTTCAAATAAATATAATACTCATAATATATATAACTAGCAGTATAGCCAGGCGTTGCTCAGCTGTAATGAAAGCTTTAAAATTAATCCATGGTCCTGGAGCTCAGACTCTTTGGACGTTGGCACAAAAGACTAAAAAGCAATAGTTGTTTCTAGTTAAAGCGAAACCATAGACTGAAAGAAAAATGAATGGATGTAAGTCAAATTTTGATTTCCTAATACCAATATCAAAGAAGTTTTTTTTTGTCATAAACTGAATTTTGAAGGCTAAATAAGTCCTGAGTAAATGGTATCATGGCTGAGACTAAGAACTACAATTATACCTATTTAGAGCCAAACCCGAAGCAAAAACTAAAATAAAAGGGCTGAAAAAAATACAGACATACAGGCAGATAGATAGACAGACACACAAACATCTTGCCATATATATATATATATATATATATATATATATATATATATATATAGATAGAGAGAGAGAGATATTATTGATTTTCTGCACTATCGTAAGAACTGCAACCTTGAAACTTCTGAATATCGTTTCTTATGTCTTTGTCTATGAGTGTATCAAATTTGATTAAAATCGGACCACTCTTATAACCCAATTTTTTCGATTATCGATACTTATCGGGGGTACCTCGACACAAAACCTAGCTAAGAACACTTGCAGACGCTTATAGTACAACTGTGTAAATTTTCAAGAAAGTCGGTTTCAGAGTCTATAGGTAACAGACACACACACACAAAGTTCCAATTTATAAATAATAGTTGCAATTATATTAAATTATTCTATGACTTTTAAGCAATAGTTGTTTTTTTTTTTTTAGTTAAAGTTCAAATCTTAATTTTTTGGTAGTTTTGGGGAAAAAAAAAATCATCTGAAGTTGAGAATGCATATAAAAAAAAAGGTCACATAATGGCATTAAAAGCACATCAACATTTTTTATATTCAAACATGTTTCGATAGATAGATAGATAGATAGATGTTTATTTTTATAATAATCCTTTTCAGTTCTCAGTTTCTTGATTAGAAAATCAAATTCCCCAAGCGAGGCACCATAGTTTTTCTCCTACCCAAGTACTTTCAATCTTCTCCAAGATCATCCTCAGTGGTGAATTACAAAAAAAAAGTGAACAAGTTCAGTAATAATTATTTTAACAATTTAAATTTATCTATTGTATATATATATATATATATATATATATATATATATATATATAATCCATGGCAAGGTAGGAATTCCACTGGCGCACAGGAAGCTAGAGCATGACCTTCAACATAATAATTGTTTATACTGACGGTCGTGCCTAGAGTAAGAGAATAAAAAAGATGCAGGAGATATCTAGGAAAGGATAAAAGATGGATGGAAATCAAGTAGATAGAAGATGGCAATTGATGTTGCATTTAAACTTTTGAAGATTGTAGCTATCAGGGAAGCAAGCAAATGGGAAGAGTGCAAGAAAAGAAACTGTTAGAGTAGAAGTTTAAATGTGCTGAGAAATATTGTCATGATGTGCATGGGTATGTAAGTAGCAGTAATACAGCGTTAGCATTTGAATAAATGAATCAGTATTAAACTTTTTTTTTTAAATAATTATTTTCACTATACTTAGTTTATGTTATCTTAAAAATTATAAACTGTTTCAAAGTAAGTTCATATTTGGGTATCTTTTTAAAAAATACATAGTTTTTATTTCATAACATTTAAATGTATACAGTTTAAAAATTTTGCTATGTGTGCCATGATATTTTCTAATTTTCATTTGTTCTTAGGTGTGCCGTTGCTTAAAAAGATCACTGTTTTTGAAAATTTAGGTACTGTCAATTTTTCTACTACAAACAATTTGGAGAGTTTGGAGTTGCGTCCCTTTAGTTTATTGTAAAAAAAAAATAAATAAATAAATAAATAGTAATTAAGATTCTACTGGGTATTAAATGGATGATCAGTGTTTACTAGTGCTTCAATCACTATGTCATAATATTTAGGAAATATATTTGAAAAGAACACATTTAAAATTTTCTGAAACGAGGTTATTATGTTATTTTTGACAATCTATATATATAAAAAGCAATCTGTGAGTGTGTGTGACTGTGTAATCTATGCACACCTACATTTTTTTAAGCTACGCATTTCAAACTTTATAGGGACACATATCTACAGGGAAGCCAGGTTGACACAGTTTTTGAGTTTAAGTTTAACAAATTTCCCTTTTGCACTTTTTGGCCAATGGAGCTGATTGTTTACATTTGCTCTGTAAAACATCTATGGTTGCTAGATTATGTCACAGAAATCAAATCACACATGTCACAGGCGACAACAAAAAAAAAAAAAAAAAAAAAAGCCTTAATATTTAATTTCTAATCCAATGTTTTAAAAATTCATTTGGTCAACAAAAAAACGAATATTTTTCTCCATAATTTTGAAAAAGAAATATTTAAAAAGTGCTTTTCAAACAAAAACAAAAATATATAAAAACAAAAAAGTACCAATGGTTAATTTAATTATTTAAGTCTTTTTTTTTTTTTCAGATTTAATATTTCATACTTCAGAAAATAAAATTAAAAAAATAATGCTTTTTTTTGCTAAATATTTCATGCAGGAAATCAACTGTCTGTAATTCGTGTGGCATTAATGTAACTTTTTCCTCTAAAATTAAATGTCTACATTTTTAAATATTCTTCAAAAATTTCTGAAATTCATTTAGTCAACAAAAAATGTAAATATTTTCCCCTGGTAATTTTGAAACAAAAACAAACGCAATGTTGTTTACAATGTCACATAAAACATGAACTCACGTTTACACAAAACAAAAGAAAATTGATTTTTTTAATGGAATTTTTGAATAATTTTTAAACAACAATTTTTTTATATAATTATTTTTTATATAACTGAGTTTTAAAGTGAGGCGGTGACTACAAGCGCTCGGAAATCGCAACACACTACAGTAATCATCTAATTAAAAAAATGTTCCAAGTTGCACAGGCAACGCCGGGCTGTGATGCTAGTAAATTACAAAACCCAAATTAAATCTAACCAACTGCCATTCATTTTCGATAACTAACTTTTCAATTGAATTTTTGAAAATAAAAAGTTTTCTTCAAACTTTTCAGTTTTAATTGAAAGCACAATGATTAAATTTACTATTTCCAGTAAGCAAAAGACTCTGGGGTATTTCAAATAGAAATTATATTGATTGGAATCTAAAATTTTGAGATTAATTTTTAATTTTCAACACATTTATAAACAAAAGTTAATTCTCGGTTTTAAAAATCTTGCATAACATCTGTGACACATTTTTGGAAAATTATCAAATTTAATGTTAAATTAATCTGATTTACACAAGTAAAACTTATTTATAGCATTCAATTTAGAATAACACTATTTCTTAAACACAGTTGAACTTTTTTTTAACCTTTCCACTGTAATTGAAGTGTATTGACAGATAAGTGTATGGTGATCACAAGTGATATAATTGCACAAAATTTTTTTCTTGTAAGAGAAAGAAACCCTAAAACACATGACCTTTTAATGTACACATTAAAATTACCATACAAATAAAATAAAAATACAAAGACATGAGGATTTGTACAAAACTTTTTTTTTGATTAGTAAATGTAATCTTCACTTAATAAGTGTAGGGGCCTCTGTGATGTTTATCGAATTGGCCTTGTGCCAAACACAACCAAAGTCCCCACAATTTAGAATATCAGAAGGTTGGATGTTGGAATGTGGAAGAATAAAATATTTCGTTTTGTATGTTAAAGTAACATTTTATTAACAGAATAACAAACTTGTAAAAGTTTCAAATGGAAAATGCATGTAGTTAATTTGTATGAGTTAAAATGTTCAAAGAGAAAATGTACATAGTTAAATGTTCCAGTGAAATAGTAATGAATCCAGAGCTTATAGTTGATAGCAGCAGAATGTGTGTATGTAGAAAGATTAACAGTTTACTCAAAGTTTGTGTTCCTTTCCATTTTTTTTATGGCCAGTGAGAAAGTGAAAAGGAAGATGAAGCAATAAAGTATATTGTACTTTAGTTTTTAAGAGTCAGTTGAATTATCTTATTGTTGTTTCTTTGAGTGAAGACAAAGAAAGAAAAATTGGAAGGAGAGGAAGAATGAATGTATGTTGACAAGACATGACATGGTTGGCGACTTAAAATTTCTTCCTTGATTGTGACCGGTCTGCTTTTTGCTGGTCAAGAGACATGGTTAAGCAGTGAAATTTAGTCACATGAATGGAGCAAAAGGCTTTTTTCTTTTTAAAGGTGTTAAGAAAATTTGACAGGAGTCATAGTTCAATTTGCTATCTCCTATCCAATCAGAATCTAAATTTTCAGACTTGTGAAATTTGCCTTAGTGGGTTTTTCCAAAATGTTTTCACTGTCATACTGATCCATACTTACAATTGTGCAATTTTACTTTTTGTGTTTCAGTTAATTGTTGGATGATATAGGATTTGTATCCTAAACTAAACCAAACAAATCTTTGAAGTATTTTGAAAAATTTTTCTGAAACTTTATAAATTATTATAATTGAAAAAACAAAACAATTTTTTAAAAATTTCACTATTAACCAAAACATTGGGGCGGGCTCAATGTCCTTAATTTGTATTATTTATTTGAAGTAATTTAATGTCATTATTGCATTTTTTATTTTACTTTTGGGAGCAGATTTTCGGAAAGAAAGGAAAAATGTTTCGAAAAAATTGATAATTTACTTTACACATTTCCTAATGATTCATGAGTTTAACTAATAAAACCAATTTTAGCAACAAAATTTAATTTCTTAAAATTTAATAAATTTACGTGGAGGTGGTGAGTAAACAGATTAGTCATCCACATAAGTCTGTTTCGTTGTATATACAGCTCATCAACGTGAGCAGTAGACATACACTTGCTTCTGGCTGGGATCGAAACTCAAGATTTTTTTTTTTTTTTAATAATAATTTCAAAAATAATTTAATTCATTTGTGAATAAGTCCTGAAAGTTTCATTAAAATCCGATAATTATTTGATGATTTTTGCAAGAATTCCCAAAATGGTGATTTTTTTTAAGCGTAGCTTCATTGGGGGGGGGGGCGAGTTATGCTACGTGTTCCATCGTAAAACTCTCGTAACGATTTGGTTATCCGCTAACTAAAAAAAAAAAAATCAAAACAAGATTTTTTTACCAAAATTTCGGATTCCTAAAAAAGTGATTCCAAAGAGTAGGTCCCGCCTTATCTTCTACCAAAAACACAAGTAACTGCTTTGAAAGTTGACGATAAAAAAGTGACCAATATACGGTGTAAACAAAACGTTTAAAAAAATAAAAATAAAAAAAATAAAGCCACGTGGTTCAATGAAAATCAGACTGCAAGACCTTGTCCAAGTCATTGTTAAATAAGAGATTAAATTATTATAGCGAATTGACAACTCAGTAAAAGTAAGAATCAACATTGCAAAAGCCAGAAAATATGGGAATGAAGAACTTTGGACAGTCTAAGTTGCAGAATGGACCTTCAAAATATGGAAACATCGAAGCAGGTCAAAAACTTGTTTATACATAAACTTTTTGCGCAATAATATTTCAATTTCAAGTTTTTAGCTAAGAGACAATAGCAGAGATGGGAGATTTTTATTTTATTATCTATCAAATGAAATTAAAAATATACAAGAATTTTAGCAATTTCTTCACAAAACTAAAAAATAAAGAAACTTGAATTAATTGCTCTCTACTCTCTCTCTCTAGTCTAGTCTATTGTAATTTTTTTCCCCTCTCGACTTATTACCGGAAGATAATTTTTAGTCAACTGTTGCTTTTCTACAAATAAAAGCGCTAACAATAATAAAATATTTGTAAAAATGTCATTGAAATTATTACTTCATTGTGTAGTAGTCTCATTAATGATTGTTTTTTTTAAATGGGTTGTGGTGAGTACTTTTTAAAGTGCTACTTACTCATCAAGTGTGGGGAATGTCGCAAAGAACTTTTGGAGATTTACATCTTTTAAGTCTTCTTGTAACTTTTTTCGGGGACATTTTGATATGGAGCCTTTCAGTAAATGCAATAGCCTTGGTTTGTCATTAGCCTCCGGAAAAAAATCAACGAGATCCTTGATGTTCGCCGCCATTTGACAACTTGATCTCGCGAGTTCTCGTTCTTCTCCTGTTGCTATGGTTACAACTCCCGTTTGTTCGCAGGCAACGGACGGCTTTTTTTTTTCGTTTTTAATTTTAATACAAACAAGTTTTTGCTTCTCAACGAAAAAGACTAACAAAAAAAAAGGATTTTTTAAAATAATAGAATGTAATTTTTCTTATTTATTTATTAAAAAGTGAAGTGAAAAACGAACGAACGAAAAAAAAAAAGAAATCTTAATAAGAAAGAAATAAGAAAATTTCAAAACAAACTTGAATGAACACAACAAAGAAAAATGTCTCAACAGGAATTCTTTCAAGAAACCAGTTAAAATGTTTTAATTGGGATTTATCAAAAGTTTCCGTCTGAAGAATTAGGGTTTTATTCAAACTTTTAGCTAAAATAACATTTTGTTAAAAAGGAATTTAACAGACATTTTAAAATAAAATGTCCGAAGTTGAAAAAATTCGTGTCGTCCCCAGCGGAAAAGTTTACAGACAAATGTTTGAAGCACAGGTGAGAATAGGTTCTGTTTACTTTTTACTTACACTTTTACTTTATTTTATTTTATTTATTTATTTATTACATTTAATCATTATTTTTAAATTCGATCAACTTTTCTTTCTCTTTATTGTCTGACCTGTTAACACTTATGCCAAAATGGTCCGCGCGCCCATTTACAGGTGAACACTAAGTGATTAAAAAAATATTTTTCTTTACCTTTCCCAATTTCACACATATACTCTCACACTTACTAAATGCTCACTTATTATAAGACACAAGAGCCATTCAAGGTAGAGGGTTACTATGGGGTTCTTGTATGGACGTAGGAGGGGGAAGTAAGTGTAAGATGGAGACATGTAGGATAGAGAGCGGTTGACCGTAAGTTAGGTACTTCGATTCATTTTCGATACTTTTAAATTGAATTTTTTTAAATAAAAAAAAATTCTTGAAGCTTTAATTTTAGCTTTAATTGAAAACTAAATGATTAAATTTATTATTTCCAGTAAGCAAAATACTCTGGTCACTGGTGTATTTCAAATTATAGAAATTATACTACAACCTTTTGAGTTTTTAAAAGTTATTTTTTGTCCATTTGACAGCTTGACAAGTTTGTAAACAAAAGTTAATTCTTAGTTTTAAAAATTCTGCAAAATAAAATAACATCTGTGATGCATTATTTTTTGAAAATTAGCAAATTTAAAGTTAAATTAATCTGATTTACACTTGTATTGTTTATAACATGAAATTTAAAATAAAAGTATTTCTTAATTACTAGGTCACAGTTTTCTAGCCTGTTAAGCGAGTGATGACAGACAGATGTGTTGACAAACTAAATTTGACCAGAATTTACATAATTGTCCAAATTTTTTTTCCTGTAAGAGGAAGAAACTGTGAAACAGGTTACCTTTGAATGTAACACACGAAATATCATTCTTAAAAAACACTTCCTATACACAAAAAAAAAAAAAATTATCTTTTGGCTCATTGATTTGTATTAAGCTTTTCAATGTTTGATTAGTAAGTATAGTCTTCACTTAATAACTTAACTGGCACAAGGCTCTGAAGAATTTTATGAATATTTTTGAAATTTTATAAATTGTTACAATTAAAAAAGAAAAAAATGAAAACAATTCCTGTAAAATTTCATTATTCATTGACAAACGATAGGTCTAAGACGTTGCCATATCATATATATATATATATATATATATAGGAACTCAACACATCATTTAGAGTGGTTATGAATCATAATTCATTTCTATGAGCTAAATCAGACCACACTATATTCATTTCATGAGGTACAAATATTTTCTGGAATAAACATTTCATGAGAATCAAGTAACATGATCCAGAATAGAGAATTTTGGCCTTCTCTCAGTTGCGTATCATTAGGCCAGGTGAGGAAAGTTCATTGTGCTGAAGTAGTGATCACAAACTCTTTACACACCCACTCACAAGCACATGAATATCTATACATATATAACCCTACATATTAACACACTCACATGGAGTAGATAGACTAAACTATTGCCCGGTTCACACTCCACCCACATCTATTGAACAGGTGAAGAGGCTTATTCCTTGTTTCCTGTTTAGGATCTGGTTTCCGGCTTTCTCTTTTCCAATCTTTTCACTCTTACGTAGCCCCCTGCACATCAGTGGCATTACTGCCTTGCTCGGGGTGATATGATTAAAAAAAAACAAATATACACACATACACACCTTCATCCATATTCCCACATAAATACTGTGTTTTGCACACTCACATACATATTTATGAAGACCAGATTTATATGCGTATAATTAATACTAAATATTTATGTAGTCAGGAAAGCATCCTCTGTCTGTTCCATAAAATCGCAGCTCTTGGGGAGAATCTGTCTGAATATAACTTCCTTCTTACCAATGGAATATGTTGTGATGTCCTCCCTATAAAGAGTCTATGTTGGACTCTTCCACCTATTATAAGATTAGTAGGAGAGTAGGGCTTGAGTGAACAGTTAAATTGATTGAACGCTAGACAACCGACACATGCACTAGTCATGTAATACTCTTCTGTTGTATTTACTGTTAAATATACAATATATCTACAGGGTGACCAAAAAAAGGGAACTTTTTTAACAATCCAATAAAACCAAGAGTGATGGAAGGAAAATATTTTATTCAAAGTAATTAAAACCTTAAAACATGCCATTTACAAAAAAATGATGGAATTTTCATTTTTTAAAATATACGTCCTGTAGATGGCATATTTCTGTACTAATGCATTCTTGAAATCTGCTGTTGAGATTCCTCATTGACCACTGCAACATCTCAGCTGGGTTACTGTGAATTTCATCCTGAATTCTCTGTTTTAACTCATCCAAAGTTCTTGGTTGAGTCATGTACACTTTACTCTTGAGATAACCCCACAAGAAAATATCACAAATGGACAAATCTGGACACCCTTCAAAAATTCACGTTTTTTTGGGTCACCCTGTATAACCTGTTTTGTTATTTCTTAAACCATTCATTTGATCACAACAAAATATGAATGGAATCAAGATGTTTGTCACTTGTGTATATAGTATGACAGGTCTTACCTGTGAAGGTCTCAACTGGTGAAATTATAGGGAATAAACCCTGTTTCCAACACAATTGGAGTAGATAGACTAAACTATCGCCCGGTTCACCCTCCACCCATGTCTATTGAACAGGTGTAGAGGCTCATCCCTTGTTCCCTGTTTAGGATGTGGTTTCCGGCTTTCTTTCTTCTAATCTTTTCACTCTTACGTTGCCCCCTGCACATCAGTGGCGTTACCACCTTGCTTGGGGTGATATGATTAAAAAAACAAAAAACAAAAAAAAACGATTGCATATCCATATACATACCATATTTAAACACACCCAAACTTTTATTTTCTACCCAATAATAGACAATATTTACAAACATGCCAAAAAGATTCCACAAGACAATACACACTTTAAATCAAAGTGTTTGTTGGTTAAAAATTAACACCATGTGAAATATTTCACCATTCAGTGAAAACTTAAACTATTTTTCACAGGTCTACTTTTTCTGATAAAATCCCACAGATTTCAACTTTCACCAGCAGAGATGTAACTGTCTCTAAGTTGCTCAAATACAAAAGATGTGACTATATAGCTTTTTCATCTCCCCAGTTTGTGCTGAAAGAAACATGTCAGTAATTTAAAATAAATCATCTGCAGCAACAGCAGGGATAATAATTAAACCCTCGCTGATGATCAAAGTCTTTTCTCAACCATAGCTTTTTCTGTGGACCAAGAAGTCAAAGACTTTAACTCAACTAAAGACAATTTGTACTCTTTTTTGACTCTTTTGAATTTATACACATATGTTTGTAAATACAAACAGTTTATTTAACAGACATGTTCATGTTTTCTTTATTTTATTATTGTTTGGAATTTGGATGTTCAGATCTAAACTAATTTATAAATGGAACTTTGTGTTTGTGTTGTACTATAAGCATCTGCGAGTGTTCTTAGCTAGGTTTTGTGTCGAGATACCCCCGATAAATATCAAAAATTGATAATCGAAAAAATTGGGTTATAGAAGGAGTGGTCCGATTTTAATCAAATTTGATACACTCATAGACAAAGATATAAGAAACGATATTCAGAAGTTTCAAGGTTGCAGTTCTTACAATAGTGTAGAAAATCGATCATGTATAAAAGGCAAGATGTTTGTGTGTGTGTGTGTCAGTTTATCTGCCTGTATGTCTGTATTTTTTTCAGAAAATCATGAAAAATGTTGTAGAGTAAGTGCCATGGTTAAATATAAAATAAATGAAAACTGTCAAACAAACCAAACTGACAAAGTTTGCAATGACAAGAAAAAGAACAGTACAAAAAAAATATATTAAGCAAACAAATAATATATACCAGGTAAATTAACAGTAATATAGGAGAAAGTTCACAGATTAAGAATGGGGTTGATACACAAGAGCAAATTCAAATAAAGGAACATAGTGTTTTCCTTTAAGACAGGACAGCCTGGGATTGAGTCATATGAAATCAACAACTAGCCTGTTTTATTGGTTAAGAAGAAATCCCAGCATGCATTTGTGTGCTTTTGCCTATAAATGGGAAGAGGAATATGTTTTGCAGTTATTCCCAATTGGGACCAACAAATGTAAAGTTTAAATATTAAGAATTACGAATATTAATGTTAAATGCAGGATCATTTTTGTACAATAGTACCCATGAGCTTTTCAAGCCAGTTTATTTGGTGGCAAGACCAGGATATGACAATAAACTTCATCCAGCAGCAAGGCCTCTGATTGGGAGATTGGAGTTTCCAGTGAGGTCTTTTATGTTCCTTTCTGGAACCATATGTTTCCTTTTCCTTCTATTTACTGCTACACAAAGCTTCTGATCAGGAGATTGGTTTTGGGAAGTGACCCAAGGTGGTAGCACCTGTTAGGGTCTCAACTACAGGCAAATAGGGAACCACCTAAAAATAAAAAAGCACTATGAAAGTATAAAAACATATTTTTATCAATGCAAAATGACCAGCAACACAGTTTTATAATAGAATTCCAACAATATGGAAAATGACCAAAAATAAATTTATCTGGATTTCAAGGCATATAATTGTGTTCAAAATATATTTAGCTGGAGCCATAAATTGTCCAAATTATTTAGATTTCAACATTAAATAACCCATAGAGTTTGAAATGTCACTATACAAAAATCAGCTAACCAACATGGAAGAATTCTTTTATAGCAGGTATATCTTCTCTTATTTATTCTTTTTCTAGTTGTAGTAGGATTCCATTCTAATGAAGGGTAATTGTATACCGTGCAGGTTAACGGAATTTGGCTTTGTGGGAAGATAGCCCACTATAATTCATAAAATGATTATAAAATCAAGAAAGGCAATTTGAGTATAAAGTAACATTTATATATATACATAGCAATTAATGTTTTACAAATAAAGTAATATTTGAAATAAAAGTCCAACGGAGGTCAGAGAGTTCATGACAAATATAATGCTGAAAAGATAAAAGGCTTAGCAGTGTGATTAATGTTCATTTTGAAGTTGCTGCTTCTAAGGTTAGTAAGTCAGTAAGTACTTTGAGGAATGTCTTTGAAGAGGTCAATAAGTACTTTTGAGACTGGGAGAAAGAAAGAGGTCAGCATAGTAGCCGCTCGACTTAAGTCAAGGGGAGGCACTGATAACTCCATCCTACCACCGTCTGTCTAAAAATATTGTCTCCGCTTTTTATATCTGCCTTTTGGATCAGAAGCTCGTTTGGAATTTCCTACTTGAATTTGATTCTGGGCTTCCCATTGGCTGGTAAATAAAATTTGCGAGATGGAAATTTGATATTTGATTAATTTTTATTTTTCAACCGGAACATCTGCACAAACCCAGATGCGCATGGCGAGTTTTATTCATTTGTCTTTTAGTTGGCATAGAGCCAACCTCCAGTCTTGCTTTTGCTCGGTCGGTATCACCACACATAATATTAATCTGTATAATATCGGAACGAGAAATCGGCGAGCCGAGTTCAAATTCCAGTTGAAATTCCTTGCATTCACTTATGCACAAATACCCTTGGGAAAGGTATTAATCTGTCTATTCCTTCCAGTTATGGGTTAAATAACAGGACAGATTGGGTTTTATAGCCTTGGTTGGCAGGCAACCTACTGCGGGATGATCTTCTGCCCAGTCAGTCATGTCTCTTTCAAGACATGATCGCCCAAGCATGTATTACGTATGGCACTGACTGAATATCTAACAAGTTCTTAGAGTAATTCTGTCTACACAGTGATGTACAGAGGTTCAGTGATGTCCAGGGCCAATTCATTGATTGTATGCCCCTAAGACTCAAGTAGGGGTCCTATACGACCTAGTACTGAGAAATGTGAGACAGGAAGATATTTTAAATATGTATAAACAGATGAAACAGGAAATAAACACTTTATTGAAATTAAATCAAAACTAAATTTTTATTTCACTCTTTGATTGGATGCCTTTCCAATATAGATGCCCATGGCTGTCACACTCTCTCCCTCATTCTGTATGCTACTGTGTCCACACAAACATTTATATGCACAATTGTGAAGGCAGAATAATGTCTATATATATATATATATATATATATATAATCATATCACCCCGAGTAAGGCGGTAACGCCACTGATGTGCAGGGGGCTACGTAAGAGTGAAAAGATTGGAAAAGAGAAAGCCGGAAACCACATCCTAAACAGGGAACAAGGGATGAGCCTCTGCACCTGTTCAATAGAATAGACATGGGTGGAGTGTGAACCGAGCGATAGTTTAGTCTATCTACTCCAAGTGAAAAAAAAAAAAAGAAAAGAGTGAAAAGATTGGAAAAGAGAAAACCGGAAACCATATCCTAAACAGGGAACAAGGGATGAGCCTCTTCACCTGTTCAGTATATATATATATATATATATATATATATATATATATATATAGTCATCTGCAGACAGATCTGTTTCACTGTATCACAGCTCATCAGTATGGTTAGACTCCGATTGCTTTTAACCCAGGATTGAAACCCGACCGAGGTGGCGTCAATTGGCGATTCTACCTCTGGGCTATGGGCATTCAGTAGAAGAAGGCAGAATTTTAGCATGTATGTTGTCATTATACACACCCAATAGCCAGAGTGCTCTAATTCATTAGTGAATGAGCGATGCGTGTATGCGAGAGTAGCTACTGTTTTTCAAAGTCTACCATTCTTACAGTGTGCTCAATCAGGTTGTGAGAGCGTAAATTGTCTATATATATATATATATATATATATTGTCTCTCTCTCTCTACATATATATATATATATTTTATAATCATATCACCCCAAGCAAGGCATTTTACTATCACTGTTTTGCAAGGGGTTATATAAGAAGAAAGTTATGAGAAAGAGTGACAGGTTATAAGGGGTGTCAGGAAGTGGGTAGGAGAAGGATGAGAATACTGATGAGAGTGGAGTGGACAGAGAAAAGAACATGAGAGGATGCAGGTTAGTGAGATAGGAGATGACTATTGAATTTACATTTAAATTCTTGGAGATTGTAGCTGTCGGGGAAGCAAGTAAACAGAAGGGAATTCCACAGGCAGAAACGAAGCTGCTGGAGTAGAATTTGTGTTTACATTTTATTGGTTTCACAGTAAAAGGGTGAGACCTAGTTGCTAATCTTGTGGCTTGAGTAAATTCATTTATAGGGATAACCAGTGAGCTAAGTTCATCAGAGCAGAAGCTGTCAAAGTATTTGTATATGAGACACAGGGAAACCACATTGTGCTGGTGAGAAAGTGACTGTATCTGAGCTGACAAGTCAGGATATATATATATATATATATATATATTTTTTTTTTACTCCAAAATGCCCCAAAAAATTAAATTTTGACATTAAATGAACCATGAAGAGTTTGATATGTTGTTAAACAATCAAATCAGTTTGGTGGCACTTTACTGAAGAGTGTGGATCAAAGGATAATATTTTCCCCTACTCTTCAGTATCTGTTAACTAATATAGGGAATGAAAGGTGATTATCTCCCTTTTGTGAGGACACATTCACAAGAGCCATGTGATGTCAGCTCAGTGGGTGACAAACCCCAGTTGCTGAGTAGACTGCAAGCAAGTCAGACATATAAGCCTGTGCCAGTATTTGTTCCGAATTTGTTCTGTTTCACTTCACTGGATAAATGATGTTCTCTTCTCTATAAGAAGTCTTCCTGTGTTCATGACGAGATATAAATCACTGTGGACACAAATCATAAGCATAAGGAAGTAGATATTTTTCCTTCTTGAAATGTGTCATGTCATTGATGAGTAAGGTAAAAATCAATAACAGTATTTTGCTTAGGTGGTTACCATTGGAGTGAGTTTAAGCCACAATACAGATGACTAGCTGTGGAAAAGATATGTAACAGCAGCTGTCTTGTAAAAAAAAAACAATATCAAAGCCATGATATCTACAGCATTCCAAACATCTCTCTTGGTGAATATACCCTTGAGGTGGTGTGGGACTTTACCTACCTTTGACTCTAACATCTCCATCAACCTTTCTTTGCATGCAGAGATGATCATATGAGTCAGCAAAGAAACAGCAGCAGCAGTCGTTTACTTGGCTTAGAGATTCTGGAATTATAGCACAGTGTCAATGAATACCAAGATGAAGGCATATTGTCCGTGTTCTCAGCATATTGCTTTATGACAGTCATGAACCCTGTAGTTCCACCAAGAACACAAACTGCTTTCCATCTGCACAATCTTAAATCATTCTGAGCATAATATCAAAGAACATCCTGGAACAATACCAAGTATGTTTACCTTGCTTTTCCCAAAGAGACTTACTCTGGCTAGATATTATCTGCATACAGGATGGTTGTATACCTAAAGATACATTGTACAAGAGTTTGCCACTGGCTGACAGACCTGTAGTCATGACATGAAGGCAGGTGATATCAGCCTGGGAAACTGGTGTAGCAGATCACAGCATCTGGAAACTTACTGTCAAAGCTGGCATTCAAATGAGTGCAAAGAGGAGAGGAAACTAGTGATTAAAGCAGAGAGAAGGAAGAGAACAGCATCAGCATTCATAGAGCCAGATGAAGCCAACACAAGCAGCTGTTTCAACAGAGTTTACCATTCAAAGATCGTGTGCTGTAGAAAGCCCTGCAAATCAACCACAGACTAGACATACTCTTGGTGTATACTTTGTTGCCATACGATACAACAGGATGCCAAAGAAATATTATATTTCAGATAGAATTTTTAATTAGTATCAAAAATTATAATTATGGTGGACTACTTGGGGTTCATCGTTCCGACCTCTGCTAAAGAATTTTTTTTTTTAGTATTACCCATCAAAATCTGTTCAACACCTGCTAGTTCTACAGCTTAGGCTTTGGATAATTAACTTTATATCATACCAGTACATTGAGTGAAGGCTGGTTGGTTCCAATCTTGTTAGAAAACAGCTATGAACCTCATCAAATTTATAGATAAATCCTACAGGTGCACACTGGGATAGGAATAGACAATTCTCCTTATTTTTTTTCAATTGTTTTCTATAACATTTCAAATGTATTCCTTTTGAATGTGTTGGGGATCGCCCCTTTGTACATAATAATGGACTCGCCTGAATGATTCTGCCTATAGAGAGAACAGCAGAGTTTACTTGCAAGTTTTTTTTTTTCATCTTTTTGTATGAAAAGTTGCGCTCAGAATTTTTTATGTGGAATCTTTGTTACCCGTGAATACGTCGTTTTGTTAACAATGTTTATTTGTCTTTGTTGCTGGTCTGTGTTTGTTAACTGTTTTGTTAAAAAAAAAATTTGCATTGTGAGTGGGGGGGCTTTGTCTCCCCAACTGTCTACTTCTTCAGCAGGTATGCCGACAGTGACTTCTCCACCATCGGCATGGAACAACATTCTTGCAAAAAAGGACGCCACTTATTACCGGGGTTTGCAGGAGAAATTTAAGGAATACATTGTGGGAAACGAACTAATTGTCATTCTCAAAGTTATTGAGGTAATATCTGTGAGAACAATCTCCCTGCTGACGTCAGACCCAAAAATGTGTAAGTTTGTGGGCGTCAGCAAGGAAAACATGGAAGAGGCCCTGAAATGCCTGAAAATTGTCCCCAAAGTGCTGGTGCAATGGTCTCGTGCTATGTGGGACGTTCTTCTTAGCACAGAAGAGGAGGTCAAAAAATTGGCCAGCACAACATTGACTGCAAAGGGAATTAGGCTCCAGACGGAGTACATGGGCACTAGCTGGACCCGAGTGTGCCGCTTGGAATCTTAGATGACCACATTGGGGCTTACTTTGCCCAGTTCGAAGCAGTGGAGAGGTGGCCCACATTAACAGTAAAGCAGGTGTACCCATGGAAGATGTGGAGGTACACGTTGTCGTGAACAGGCCGAGTTTTCTGCGAATACCAGATGTTTTAATTTGTGGAGGCCGAAAACTTTTTGTGGTGGTGGTGGGGGAAAGCCGCATTGTTGGCTTTGCAAGATGGCAGGCCATGTGGCCAAAACGTGTCCTGCAAAAAAAAGACACTGAAATCAAGACACCAGTGATACTCACAACACCGCCAGTGACAAAAACACCAGTCCCGGAAACAAAAAAAGCTGAGGGAAAAGATGAACAAAAGGAGTGGATGGAAGTGATTAGGAAGGGGAAGAAGGTAGCTTCCTCAGCTCCTCAACTGGAGAAACTTTCATCCCCAGTGAAGAATAAACCTCAAAAAGAGGCTAAACAGAAGCAGCAGCAACAACAGCAACATCAACACCAAGAGCATCTGGAAAAGGAAATGGAGGTTGTTGAAATGCCTCCTCCACGTTCCTCATCTTTGAAGAGAGGATGGGAGGAGGAAGAGGACAGTTCACAGAAGAAAGGAAAGAAGGAGCCGGTTGAACGTGGCAGGGTGGAGCGAGTTATGGCAACAGCCAAGGCCCAATCCGCCCCTGCATCACTGATTAGAGAAACTCATATGGAGGGGAGAAGTCAATCTGCTTCCCCAGTCTGAAATATTTCGTCTCCTTCCCATACACCCTCCTCCAGACCAGAACTACCAACCTCTCAACCCTCCGAACCCTCCTCCCATAAAGAAACACCTCCTACCCAACCTGAAACATCTTCCCTGGAAACTACTCAACCCACTCCCAAACCTGGAAAAGGGGGGGGGGGAACAACCCATACAAGACAACAGAGGTGTGCAAAGTAAATAGATCAGACTTAGAGAGGGACCTTTCCTGCCAAAAATGGACCCTCTTGAGACCATTATTTAAGCTGTCTAAGGTGGATGGTTTGTCAGTAGAGGTTCCCAGCAACTTTCCAAGGGCTCCTGTAGTATTGACTCTTGTTTGTAATACCGGGGACAGTTTCAAGGTCTGGGACTTTTTGGATGCTGCTGTGGATGCATATCCTAAAATTAAAACAGCCCGAATGGGCACTAATTATTTAAGAAAATTGCTGGGAGGGTCCCTGTCATCCTCCACCCCTTTTTGTATAGGGCAGTAAAACTAACATTCCCTATTGACTTTGGCGGCATTGTCCAGGACGGACGGATTACGTCTGATATTGGTACTGGTAGCCTCGGACAATCCATCAGGGTCCCTACTGCCATTGATTTCTGCTCTGTATGTGACCAGGAGTAATTTTTTGCTTTCTCGTTTTAGGTTTAAAAGATGTCAGTTAAGTTAGCCAGCTTGAATGTGAAAGGCCTTTGGGATCAGAGTAAGGCTACTCGCCTGCTTCGGGACCTCTTGTCCTTCGGCGTGTATGTCGCTGAGATCCAAGAGACTTACTTTGTTTGCAAGGCCGATACCTGTGTGCTGTCTAATGACTTTGTCGTCTATTCAGCATGTGGGAACCGGCTAGCCAGAGGAGTTTCTTTGCTGGTTAAGTGTACCCTGGACGGTAGATCTTGTCCATGTCGGGGCCGAGGGCTGGCTGATCATGGCCAATATTGCAGTGAAAAGCAATGCATTTTGACTGGTTGTGGTTTATGCGCCCAACAACCCTGAGGAGCGCATCTCTTTTTTTCGGCAGTTGGCGCCCTTCCTGGTGGATTCAACATGATTCGTCTTAGTGGGGGACTGGAATGCCATCCTAGACCCCAAGTTGGATAGAGGGTGGGGAGCTAGAGGAAAGGCACATGATTGTAGCTTGTTCGATTTTATCGATAGATATTGGGTCAATCATAAGGGTGGGAGTATGTGGACGTGGGCTAATAGTTGGCCTTCTACCAAGGTACCTAGCTACCTGGATAGAATGTTAGTTCGTGAAGTTGACATAGATCTTTTAGATTGTCCCACGTTCCACTGGTTAGGCTACTCAGACCACAAACTTGTTTATGCCTGGGTAGATTTAGAAAATAGGCCTAGAATGGCTGGTTACTGGAAATTCAATGTGTCCTTACTGAATAGGCGGGACTTCCAGTGCCACCTATTTTAGTGCAGCGGGTGTTAACTGGGGGAGTCATTGAGAATAAGTGGTGGGAGAATCTTAAGAATAATATTAGTTCTTTCACCACCAAGTTCAGCAAATGGCTCAAACTAGATAAGGCTGACAAGGTGAAGATACTTAGAGCTAATTACTCCCGGGCGGTCGCTGGTGGGGATCCCCTAGAGGTAGCCGTAGCTAAGGAGGCCCTGGAGCAATCGAATAGCGATTGTTATATAGGCCAAGTAATTAGACATAGGTTAAGCAAGAGGTCTTCCGAAGCTGTAAACATGGGCGCAGAACTGCACAAGAAAGAGATTCGCCGAGGCAGTGACCGGTACATTCAAGAGGTTCACAACATGGAGGGACATACTTTTCGGTCAACTGACGACATGTGCAAGGCGTTTTGGCGGTATTTTGAGACCTTGTTTACCAAGGAGCCTGGTCTCCGTGATGAAGAGTTTCACAGCTATTTGGCTGACTTCCCCCAGCTTTTGCCAGCTGATGCAGCTAGCTGCAAGGGAGAGATTACGGAGGGCGAAGTCTACGCGGCTTTGAAGAAGGTCAGCAGAGTCGGATCTCGATGGTTTGCCCTATGAATTGTACTTGAGGCTGTCGCACATCTTTGTCCCGCTTTTGATTGTCATGTTCAACAGCTGGTTCCGGCAGGGGTCCATTCCCAACCAATTCACCATGGATGTGGGGAAGGTGTTAGAGGGTTACTGGCCCATAACTCTGCTAAACACAGAGTTAAAGATTTTGGCCGAGATCTTGCAAAATCATTTGCAATTAGTTGCCGAGTCTCTGTTGGGACCTGAGCAGACTTGTGCTGTGAAGGGCCAAACAATTCAGAGCAACCTGCATCTGATACGCACAATCATAGAGGGGATAAAAGATGATGAAGAAGCCACGCTGATCAATTTGGATCAGTCCAAGGCATTTGATAGGGTTGACCATCGTTACTTTGAAGCTGTCCTGCAGGCCACTGGATTCGAAACCAACTTCCACTGCTGGATTAGCCTTCTGTATCAATCCACCATGACTGTGGTACAGGTGAACGGAAAGTTGTCGGGTGTCCTGGCACTGTCTAGGTCGATCTGACAGGGTTGTCCACTGTCACCCCTACTTTATGCTTTGGCATTGGAGCCCCTCCTTCACCTGCTAAGAGACAGGGCATGCAGTCCAGCCCTACATGGAATCGCTGTCCTTGGTGGTGCTCGAGCCAGGGTTTATGCGTACGCTGATGACGTTACTACTTTTGTGTCTTCCTGAAGTGACATTGAAGTGGTACAGAAGGTGCTTGAACGGTACAAACAGGTGAGAGGGGCCAAGATTAACTGCAACAAGTCATCTGCCTTGTGGTTAGGTGCCTGGAAGGGTGTTACCCTCCCGAGCCCCTTCGACTGGACGGACGGCCCCGTCCACATTCTTGTAGTGTGGTTTGGGCCTGACCTCCAGTTGGAGAAGCATTGGTCAGAAGTACTGGCAAAGGTCAGTGCGTCGGTCGAGATTTGGCATCGAAGGAATTTGTCCTTAAAGGGTTTGGCCAAGGCATGTGCTACACACGTCTTTCCCATTATCCTTTACTGGTTCTCAGTACTTCCACTTTGTAAATGGTGTAGGGAGGCAATCGAGCGTTTGCTATTCTCCGTTCTGTGGAGAGGACGCAAACACTACTTTGACAAATGTGTCTGTTACCAACGTCCACATCATGGGGGTCTAGGAATGCCATACCTGATGAGCCACAAGGTTGCATCAAGGTTGGTTTTTCTCAGGCAAGCGATTTTGGAAGACTCATTGCTGCAGGGGATAGTGAGGGACATGTTCCCTAGCCTTACCATCACTCCCCCCATCTCAAGGTGGTGCCGTAAGCCTCGAGGGCGATCGAGTTTTCTCCTCGAATGTCTGGCGGCTTTGCGGGCCATTTCATGGTCGAGTGACCTTTCACAGCCTAGGAGAATCTTCTGTCGTGGGTTAGTGGAGGGTGTCATGAAGGATTCATTATGTGATATGCTCCGCTTGTCGGAGGATGAGTTTCGCTCATTCTGGTCTTGGGCACCAGGTACCGATTATCTCAGCAACTCTGAATTTTTGCTCACCTAGCGATTGGCTCAGAATCGGTTGCCTCTCAATGACAAGGCCTTCATATGGGGCCTGTCGGATTTGCCAGATTGTAAATGCTGCAACCTTGGCTTGGAAGAAATGGCTTTGCACTCCTTCTACTATTGTTCATGGGTTCACCCTCTATGGAACCGTGTCAACAAGTTGGCTGCTCGTATCTTGCCGCGAGAGCTTGTGCTCATTGATTGTGCATTTGCCTGCGACAATGTGTCGCCCCCATTTTCTGGGATGAAGCGTATGGTGTTTCTGTCGCTGCTAGCCACGGCTCGAATGGGGATTTGGATGACGCGAAAAATAAGGATTAGAACTGATTGGAAACGTTTGACTTTGACAGACTTCAGCAAAAGGTGGGTAAATGTGGCGAGCCTGGTTCACGTGTACGGAGCTAGCCTTGATTTTCTCTTTTAGATCTGCTGGTTACATCAGGGTGGATTCCTTTGGAACCCTCCCCTGGTTAAGATAGCTTTCTTTTGTGTACCTAGTTAATGTGAATGAATGTGTTCCTAGCCTGTACCCGGCTTTCTCTTTTGTTATGATCCAAGTCGAGATTCTCAACCTTCCCAGTTTGTTTTGGCCTCCTCTTATCTCAGCTGGTTCAGCCTTTGATTGTCCCATTTCATTAATTATCCCCCCCCCCACCATTCCCTTAGTGAGTGTGCTTCTTGATTTCGCCGTTTGGTAGAATACAGTGGCCACTCTTTTTTCTGGGATGGGCAGGTCTTACTAACATTGTTTATTATTTCAGTTTAAAAAGATTTGTTGTATTTTTAGTTTATTTTTTGAGTTCATCCCTCTCCCATCATTTCAACTTTCATTAAATGTTTTAAATTATATATTATCCTGTATATAAATACATTTTTATTGTCATGAGTTTTTTCCCCCTTTTTAGGTACCCCTTGTAAATATGTAGTATTGTGGTGTCTGAAGGATTGGGAGATGATGGATGGGTTCTTGTGGTGAATGTGTAAATTGCAATGAGTGATTGGGTCATGATAGTGTTTAGCTAGGTATAGGATAGTTCAGTGAGTACTACCCTCTACCCCTCCCCTTTTCAGCCTTGTGCCATAATTATATTATTTTAATGCAATAAATATTGAGTTTAATTGCAAGTCAGCTGTAAGTTGGAGTTGGATTTGGAATCACAGTTGCAGTTGCTCTGAGCTTCACTCAGCTAGAATCAGTTACCTGGATCTACTATTTTCACTTCAGGGCTGTATATATTTGTTTCTACTAATAGTATTCCTAAATTGACTAACCCGTGTTCCAGTTTGTATCTTGCGTTCAATATAACTTACATTTTCTATCTCCATATCTGTTTTTGTTATTTATTATTTTGTGCGGTTCCTCACCCAGAATCCACAACAGAGTGTGAACACAATTCTTACTTTGTGAACTTTTTGCCTTGCTACTGTTGCCTTGCCTCGTTTTGACTTGCATATATATTGCTTTAGTATTTATATTTATTTGTTTGAACATTATTTTTAATGGATACTTGTATTTGAGTGGATACTCTGTTTTTCTATGATTAAACAGTACATTCACATGTATCCTTCGTTAGAAAAATATGCGTCTTTTCAGCAGGATTTGAACCTGCAACTTTTATATACCTAAGAGAAGCTGTCAGTTGATCTGACATATCCAAACCACTTGACCACAGAAGATTTCATGGTTAAACAAAGCTGAATTAATCCATATAATTTTTTTTTTTTTTTTTTAATCATATCACCCCAAGCAAGGCGGTGACGCCACTGATGCGCATGGGGCTACTTAAGAGTAGAATGATAGGAAAAAAAAAAAAAAAAACGGGAATCACATCCTAAACAGGAAACAAGGGATGAGCCTCTTCACCTGTTCAATAGACGTGGGTGGAGAGTGAACCGGGCGATAGTTAAGTCTATCTGTTATATATCCATAAATAACAAACACGCATATATATAAAAATATGTCAAGTGATATTTTTATTAATGAAAGATGGACCGTGTAGCCTAGTGAACAGAGAGTGAGAGAGCACTCTTCCAAGGTTGACAGGGTGACGGGGGGGGTGTCGTCGTATCTGTTGCTCCTCTGTCTGCCTCTGTCTAGACTCGTCTGTCGAGACTGACTGACTGACTGCCGAATCCGTGTTTTCGCAGTCTTTATATATCTTCCAAAACCGGGACTTGTTTCTTCCGGCTTTGCCTTGATCACGCGACGCCCACGCGACGCCCACGTAATTTTCAGAGACACCTGTTCTGTCTGCCTCTTGTAGCCATTTCCGCTACTGTCGGAAATAAGGTCAAACAAACATCCGTTCCTTTCAACGGCCGGAAAACGCCCCCGCTTGCATCAGCTTCCTTCTTCAGGTGGGGCCAGATTATTATATTACATATCTACTCCAATTGAAAACAAAAAAAAAAGAGAGAAAAGAAAAAAAGTGAAAGATTTGGAAAGAAAAAAAAGTGACTTAAGTTTTAACTTAGTTAAAGTCAAAAACTTTTCTAAAAATAAAATCAAACCTACAGTTAGACATAAGTTCCTGATTTTTTACACCATCCATATCTGCTCCAGTTCATATCCTAATGTAAACAAAGACAATATTATGAAATCTTACGGGAAGTTATGAAACTCTATTAACTGACATATTTATTTAAATTTATTAAACAGAGTATCCACCCAAATATGTGTATCCATTAAAAGTAATGTTTAAACAAATAAATTTAAATAAATATGTTGGTTAATACCGTTTCGTGAATTTCTGTAAGATTTCGTATTCATTGTTTCCTTTATTATTTGGTCTTGTTCTTTTTTCTTACTTTTCTTATTGTTTATTGGGAATGTTATCAATTTTGATTGTTGACAATTTTGTCAATTCCACTTAGCCATGGCCAATTACTCCACACTAATATTAGTATTTCGAGCAGTGAAAGCAGGCATATTAAATGGACACTAATAGCAGAAAAGAGAGGTAGCAAAAATATATATTAACGTAAATTAGTAATACCGGAAGATAACCAATCATACCAATTCATCTCTTTGTTGTTATACTGACTCCCTTACAATCATCTAAGTTAAGCAATGTCAAGTTTGACCAGTATCTAGATGGGTGACTGCTTGGGAAAAGCAGGTGGTGTGATAGATAATGGCTCAGAATTATTAATTGAATCGCCGAGTTCAAATTCTAGTTGAGTGTGTTATATTGACTTATGCATAAATACCATTCTGATTAGGTATGAATCCACCTCTTCTCCCACTAGCTATGGATTAATTGGTAAGACTTGTATCACTAAACCATTATTGTCCCCAAAAAAAAGAATTCTTACACTCTAAAAATATTTTCTGGTTTTAAATAACTTGCAAAAGATTAATAAACCATAGAAAATGAATCAATCAATTAATTTAAGCGATAAAGTAGTATTTACATTATTTACACTGTTCAGAAATTACATCTGGAAGTCGCATGGTACATGGAATGAGAATGATATACCCCAGTGATCAAATTAAAAGTTTTGATTCGAAATTCGAAGCACCTGAAGAAGACTGGAGCATACAACGGCCAAAACATTGTGAATATGGCAATAAATATGAGGACAACAGTCCGAACATTGTGAACAATGTAATTTAAAAGAATATACGTATTATATCTATCTATTAAATTTATTAATCATTTTTTTCTTGAAATGCAAATCACTTTTTGCAAATGTGTCTGTTGCTGATGTAAAAATAAGATCCAGAATGTATGTTAGGTCCAAAGTTTTGACTCACAGAGGCTATCTTCGGGGGTATAAAAAAGTAGAGATTCTAATGTATTTTAAGCAACAAAAATTGTTATCTTCTGCTTAAAAGTTAAATCCAATTTCTTTATAACGCATAAATTTACGGTTCTGTATAGTATGCAATGATGTATGAATCAACTACTTTTCCCTTCATCAATGGGTTAATTAGTAAGGTTTGTATCATTAAAATTCTTATTATCTCAAAATTCTTACAAACTAAAAACACTTTCTGGCTTTAAATAACTTGCAAAGAGCTGGTAAGCTGTAGTAAATGTGAATCAATCAATAAATGAAATAATCACTTGCAGACATACCTTTTACATTCTCTAGAACAGTGCTTCTCAAACGATCTGATGTGGCAGACCAGTAGTTTTTTTTTTGTTTTTTTTTTTTTTGTTCTTTTTTTCAATGTGCCAGGGACCGGCAAACAAAGCAAGCTGAGTAAGAGGGTGGAGACTGTGAACCCCGGAATTTTTTTTTTTTTTTGAGATATGTACTATTTCAGGGACATTTTGAGACTATCTGTAATAAACACGAGGACATGATATCTTGTTCATTCTAAGGGCAATCCTCATTGATGTAACAAGTCTTCCCAGTGTGCCATTGACCGGTACCATACTTGTGCTATATTAGTTATGGCCACTGGTTTCTAGGGTATATATTTTTAAAAATCCAGAAAAAAATATTTAAAGTTAATATTAATACTTCATAAGCAATTTGAATTTAATAATGCCATAGAGTTTTACTATTGTTTCTTTCTTTTCTGGAAAATCTCTGTGTACCGGCAGATAACGGCTCATGTACCGGCAACAGTACGCATATCACACTTTGACTAGCACTGCTCTAAAATATAAATATAGAAACTACTGTGGCCAAAAAGTAAAGGAACAGTTTATATATTGATTGTTATGTAGAATTGATCCCCCCCACTTTATATCCACATGATACTTTCTTGCTTGTTTATCAAATTCTGATTGGGTATGGCTCCACCTTTTCTCCACTCAGCTATGGGTTCATTTGTAAATTATTATTTCCCAAAAAATGATTACAGTCTAAATATATTCTCTGACTTTAAATAACCTGTGAACAGTTGATAGTCCATAAAAAACAAATTAATCCATCAATCAATCTTTTTGTGAATTGTTTCTTTTTTGTGGTGAATGGCCTTTTATGTCTTTTTCTTTGTCCTGAGGAAGACTTAGGGTGTGTACTACTTCCAAACTCCCCAACTGAGGTGGGCAAGCCTAATTGGGGACACGAGCACTTCTTTTTGACCCTGGTTATCTGAGCACGTGCTTTTTTTAGCTATATTTATATATGTTACAAATTAAACTAAGTCAAACTGACTATTAAAAAATGCAAAATTTTTGCAGATTTTGACTTCATTCTGAGTTTGTTTTTTTGTTTTTTGTCCAAATTCATGAATTTGTTTTGCTAATGCTAAGTCTCAAAAAAAAAAGTATATATATATGTATAAAATTCACTATTTTTTATTCATACTGTTTAATGTGTTAAAATTTTTCAACTTTTTAACAAGAAAAATCTCAAATTGATGATAAAAATTACCACAAAACATTGTTGATTTATTTAAAATGGAATGATCGAATTTGTATTTAGATACATTGTATATATTTTCAATTTTTCTAGTTGAATTTTCACTAATATTGCATAGGATCCATTATGGTACATAATTAGATTACAATAAAACTTTTTATTTCATATGAATACTACCTTATGAAAATTGAGATGTAGTAAAGTGAGGGGCCCCATATCATTGATTAGAGGGGCTGTATCATATAAGACTCTTGCACCGGGCCTGGAAGACTGTCAGATTTCTTTCTAAAGGTCATAGAGATTATAATATTCATTTCTTCCAGCTCTGTAGAGTGGTTTTTTAGGACTGAATCTTATCGACATTGATAGAATTGATATGTATGATGTTCTGACTTTGATTTTTTTCTATTTTATTCACAGCACACATATTTCTGTTATTGATAAAGCTCTGATGAGAGAGGAATTAAAAATGGTTAATTTTTTTTTGGTCTTTTGTTTTTAGATTTATCAATTTGTGATAACTATAATTTTGTTTATTATTCTTTCTTGTTGGTTGATTTCAATGTCTATTTTTATGACACTTAAGTATTTTATGAGAGGTGCAAAATTTAATGAGTGCAATATTTTATATGATTAATATGAATGGCTATATTTAAATATTTAATTTATACTATATTTTTTTCTCTATACTTTTTAGAATAATGTTTTTATTTGTACTATTATTTTAGGATACTTAAATATTTAATTTATACTACATTTTGCTATGTGTATTTTTAGGTAATCTTTTTTTATTTATGCTATTTTAATTTATACTGTATTTTGCTATATATTTTTAAATAAGAAGGTTAGGTCACTGTGTTGGGCCAGGAAGTTTTTCTTGTCAGAATCCATTTTGCACATTTATAAATCTACTATTTGTCTTTGCATTGAATGATGTTGCCATATCTGGTTAGGTGCTCCTGCTAATCATCTTGAGGTTTTCAACAAAATCCAAAGGAGGATATGCATTATAATCTATCTTGACTTAGCAGCCTGCCTTCAATCACTCTCTCACTGACATAATACGGCTTCTCTCTGTCTTTTCATGGCAACTGTTCTGACAAGCTTTTATTCTCTCGTTCTTCAACCATATTTATTTACATGTGCTACTAGATTGACATCAAGGTCCCACCATTTTACTATCAAAATAGTTAAATGTAGCCCTCTTCTATTCTAACAGTTTCTTTTCTTGCACTTCCTGTTTTGTGGAACTTTCTTCTGTTTGCTCGCATCCCTGATAGCTACAATCTCCAAAAGTTTAAATGCACCGTTAATTGCTATCTTCTAACTCCTTGATTCCCATCCATTTCTTATCCTTTCTTTGACATCTCCTGTACCTTGTTTTTTATCTCATTGTAAACCCTTGCACACCAGTGGCAGTCCTGTCTTAGGTTGTAATGATTTTTGAAAAAAAATAAATAAAAAATAACATCTTTATTTATACAATTATTTTCCTGAACTTAAATACTTTATCTGTTCATAAAATCTACCATGCCTCAGCATTATATAAATACTTGTTTTTCACATTTGGTGTTTCTATGTTCCAGGCTTTGCTTCATCATCAACTGGTTCAGCCGAAGTCCCAAAATGCAACTGTAGTCAACAAAGGGTTGCCTGTTATACATACAAGCCGTGAAACTAGTGCACAAGGCTTACTTAACTCTCGACAGAAAAACTGGTTGAATGGTTTACCTTTTGACATATACACAGAAAATCCTGTTCTTTACAAGTATGTAAATTTCAAATCAAATGTATTTCTTTTTAAATAGAAGAAAATAAACACAGACATATGCTGAAGTGTGCTGCCACCAATTTGACTAATGGAACAGAATAGCTGAAAGAAAAAGGAGTGACAAATAAGCTTTTTTTCCCCAGGAAGATTTTTATGCCACTTTAATCATTTTCAAAGGGGTGGGGGAGAGGTGTCTTAAAACATTTTCAACCCTCTATTTCTACTGTTAAATAGGGTGAGGTTGATAGTAGGAGAGAAATGATTAATATACTGGGTCTCTTAAATAGTGAGATGTTTCTGGTAATGTAATTTATATAGAAATTTAGTATTTCCAACCAGAATTTTTCTTAAAGCACTTGGAACAGTGAAGATTCATCTTCTTACAGGGTATCAGACTCAACATGGGGGCCTGCATAAAGTGCCTTGAGAAGGTAGTGCTGCCCTGGTTCAAGAAGGTGGTTGCTGGAAGACCCTATGTCTGGCAACAGGTCTCTGCACCATGCCACACAAGCAGGAGAGCCCTGCCAGGGGTGCTAGACAATTTCTACTTTCACATCACCCCTTACACTAGGCCACTTAACTCCCCAGACTGCAAACCCCTTGGTTATTATGTGTAGGGTGCAATTGAGTGACAGACCAACAAAACTTCTTGTAACACCAGAGATGAACTGAAGGCAAGCATTATGGCAGCATTCACTAACTTAAACAAGGAGGTTGTTTAGAAGAGTTACAGAAGATTTTGAAGTCATCTGGAGGCCATAACTGAAGACAATAGCAATTTCATTGAATAACTCTACAATTTAGTATTTGAAGATATTTTTCTGTAATTTTGGTAAATATATCTGTTAAAATGAGATGTCATTGTTATTTCTATTTTTGTATATTTTAGACGACAATTTATCCATCGCACTGCTGAAAATTTTAAAAGTTGATCCAATCCTATTTTTCACAATCATATAAATATGCATGATTTTTGCCTTTCTCAGCAGAGTGCCACAGTTAATCTACCAGACACTAAGTCCAGGTGACCTGCATTTTCTTGCTCACTTACCTTCTTGTTCATGCTGCATTAATTGATTCTTATTCTTCCTCACTTACTGTCAACAAAGTAAGAACATTGCAGAGAGCTACTAGTCGTCTGGCTGATGCCAAGTCCTGACAACCAGTATTTTTGCACTCTCTCACTCTCTTTTTCACACTGTACTAATTGATTCTCCTCTTTCCTCATTTACTTGTTGGCAACAAAAAACAGAGAAGAACAAAGACGTCATTTGCATTTTCATTCACCCTTAGGACAAACTTTCACCTACTACAATTGTGTACACACATTAGTGACATCAGATTTGTCTTTTCTTCAAAAATCCATTTCTTCTGACTTTAAGAAAACTGAACTCTTAAACACACATTTTAAAGAAAAACTTTATGCAAAACTTTAAAAAATAAATGTTATTTCAAAACAACAAAATTGATGTCATTCTTTTCATTAAATAAATGTACACTTATTAATACATACGAGACTCTTTTATCTTTTGTTTAACCTTCTGATTTTTTCAAATGTGGTGAGCTCGGTTATGTTTGACACAAAGCCATTTCACAAACATAACCGATGCTCCCTAGAATATGAATAGAATATGTATTCTTTGTAAGAAATCAGTTTGTAGATCAGGTTTCACTGACTTATTTTTGTAAAGAGGCTTATTGTTGAAAGACAAATATATTACTGGTATTTTTTTTTTCTTCAAAGATCTATTGCTGGTGTTTTTTTACTTTAAAATTCCAAATAAATTTGGAAACAAGTGTAGAATTTTTACGACAGTTAATCAGAGAATTCAATCAATCGAAAGAACAACTCGAAACGTACACGATGAATATGACTAAATTCAGAATGAAATGCAAATATTGTGAAAGAATGCATGAAAAGAATAAATACAAATGTCCGGCACTAGGAAAACTGTTTAATTGCAGAAGAAGGAATCAGTGTATGTAGGTATGAGAAGCAAGTAGAGAAAATGCAAATATTTGCAGTAAATGCACAAAAACAAAGTTATAAGAATAAATGAACATGTATTTAATTTGCAGGTGGATGCTGGTAGTGAAATAACCTTAATACCAAATAATTTTTTAATTAAGTTGGGATGATCTGAACTAAAAAAGTCTGTGTGAAGTTAAAGCAGTTTGATGGATCAACCATAAAGACAATGGGTTTTTTTAGGGCATCTTTGATACTGGTACGAGATTTGAAGTAATTCTAATTGTAGCATGCCATAAGGATCATGGATTGTTAGGAATCAGTGTATTAAAGCTGATAAATTCCATGGAGACATGAGAAAAGTGGAATAGGATTGTTAAAAGGATATAAAGCAAGCATTTGGTTAAAAGAAAATTATCACCCTAAATATTTTGTTACATGTTAAGTGTAACAAAAGGAAAAAAAATGATTGACCAAAACTCAGAGATAAAAATCACAGACAAATATTTAATTTACAAAACATACCAAATAAAATATTTACAAATATACAATTTTTGTTGCATTCAAAACAAGAAACATAGAGTTTACTACTGGCAAGTGTTTCAAGGAGAGAAGGGGAAAGTAAGGTCAGTATCTTTACCCAGTTAACAAGGAAGTTAAGGGTTATACTTTTTAGAAATCCTCAAATAAGTATATAAAGAATAATTTTAACTATGGTCAATGAAAGAGTCAAAAATATGTATTTACTCATATAGTTCCACGAGATTCTCTTTCAGGTTTTAGTTGGTCGGCAACTTCTTATAGATTCTTTTGGCTGGATATAAATCCTTGAATCACAACTGGAGTTGATAACATCAGCAAACCCTGGTAACAACTGACTGTTCTTTGCCCAAAACCTATTTTTGTAGGAGCTAACAACTAATTTGCATTTTTCTAAAACCTTTTGAACTCTCTAGATTTTACTGGAACATTTCTAATTTCCTTATTTTTTTGACTACTTCCTGAATTAAAACTTTTTTTGTAATAACAGGTAGGCCTCAATAGAGTCCCTTACTACCACTTTTTAGACATTATTATTATTATTATTATTATTTTTATATATAAATACATCCTCGTAACAATATAAAGGCAAGAATAGTTCTGGTTGACATACTTCCTTTAGTGGTATCAAAATTAAACAGAATGATCCAGCAAGGCATTCTAGAAAAAATTCTGACTCGTGGTGGAAGTAACTGGGTGTCACCTATGGTTGTGATAAAAAAAAAGTTGATTAATTGTAGCAACTTCTTTGAACTTCTTATCAGTCTCAATTTGGTTGTATGCAGACTTAAGATCAGTTTTGGCAAAGTATTCCACACTTGCTAGCTTGGAGCTTGCAGTTTCAGTATTTGGTAACAGAAATGAATCTGGGCATATTTGGTGATTCAATTCTATCTTGTAATCACCACATACTTAAGGATATGTGGTGATTACAAGGTAGAAGAGGATAAAGAAAGACTGAGGTCGCCATTGAAGAGACGACAAGAAGAGTGAACAGAAGGACAGAATAAGACAAAAGTAATTAGTAGTGACAGTTAGAACAAGGATGTGTGACCACTCTGGTTCAGGGTGGATGCAAATTAGCCTGGTACTAAGTAGTAAGTAGCTGACTGGATGGGCTGCAATCCACTGTGTCACCCTTGATAAGGGTGACACAATGTAATGACTATTGCTATGTACAGAGATATATGAGACTCAACACTGTCCTTTTCAGAACAATACTCTTCAGCGACTACAAAACTGTCCTTTTCAGGACAATGCTCTTTAATGATTACAAAACTGTCTCTCTCAGGACAACACTCTTTTCACCCTCTACATGAACTTGCAGAGAAATTATTACCTAGAGCAATGTAACCTTATTTTTGTCAATGCATTTTCTTTAACTTGGCAATATATATTTTTTTACTGCTTTCTGCTTCCTGTTTTCTTGCATGCTGGAAGTCCTCTTCTGTGGTTCCTGTATTTAAGAAGTCAGGGGAACCCTCAGACCCATCCAACTATCGCCCTATCAGCCTTCTACTAATTTTCAGAAAAGTGTTCGAGGCTATTATCAATGCTGAAGTAGTTCGACATCTTACTGCCCATAAACTATTCTCAAACAGGCAGTACAGCTTCTGCTTTGCCAGGTCTACAGCCGATATGCTGACGACCATCACAGAGTACATATCCCAGGCCCTTGATAAGTCCAGTGAGGCTCATGCTGTTGCCCAAGGCAACCTCTCCTGCCCTCCCCCCATAAGCATGGTCCAAGTGAGCTGGCCCTCTACACAAGCTACAGGACTATGGTCTTACTGGATGCTTGCTTGATCTGATTCAATCTTTCTTATCTAACTGCATAATGAACGTCATCTTGAATGGGCATGCCTCTACACCCTAGTGCACAGATGCTGGTCCCCCCCCCTTACCCGGGCTCTATCCTAGGCTCGACATTCTTTCTGATCTTCATAAATGATCTCGCAGACTTAAGTAGGCATCTATGCAGATCACACCACAATTTAATCCCGCATCAGTAAAAAATCTGGTGAAGTGGACAAACATAACCTCGCCACTGATCTTGAGAAGGATCTACACTCAGTGGTAGACTGGGGTTAGAAGTGGCTTGTAAATTTCAATGCTTCTAAAATGAAACTGCTGTCAACCATCACAGGCAACCTCTCCTGCCCTCCCCCCATAAGCATGGTCCAAGTGAGTATCCCTGAAAGCAATATACTGTTCTTCCTCTGACCTCAAGTGGAATCATTACTTTGAGTTAATAGCTAAATCCACTGCTAGGAAGTGTCGGGCCAGGAAGTTTTTTTATGCCTGAATCCATCTTGCACATATACAAATTAACCATCCGTCCGTGTATAGAATACTGCTGTTATACATGGTCAGGCACCCCCTGCTGTTCATCTCAGTGTTCTTGACAGGCTCCAAAGGAGAATCTGTAATGTAATAGTCCTGACTTGGCAGCTCAACTTCAGCCACTTTCTCACCAGCGGGATGTGGCTTCCCTCTGTCTCTTCTACAAATATTTCCATGGCTTCTGCTCTGATGAACTTAAGTCACTTGTGCCCCTGCTACACGAATTTACTCATGCAACCAAACTGGCAACAATGTCCCACCCATTTACAGTTAGATCTACCAAATGCAGCTGACAATTCTACTCTATCAGCTTCTTTTCTTTCACTTCCCGCCTGTGGAACTCCCTTCCATATACTTGCTTTCCTGATGGCTACAACTTCCAGGAATTTAAATGCAATGTCAGTTCCCATCTCTTATCCACCTGACTCCAGTTCTTTCTACATCACCCAATATATCTTGTTCTTTTCCTTTCTCTCTACCTTTGCAACTGTCTTCACACCTGTGTTCCCATCCTTCTCTTTCTCTGACACCCCCTGTAACTGGTTTGTCTTTCTCTTCACTCTCCTCCTGTCTAAACTTTTACTCTTATGTAGCCCCCTGCACATCAGTGGCAGTACCACCTTACTTGGGTTGAAACGATTAAAAAAAAAACGAAACTTAAGTCTTCATTTTTGTTTGTTGCTGTCTTCCGTAATTTTATTTGCAAGCAAATATACCAGGTGCAATAAATGTATATTATCTTTTCATAAAACCTCTTTAGCATTTTATGCTGGATATCAGAATTGAATGTTTTACAACACAGTATAAACTTATTTTTTAATAATTCTTTAAATGAGGAATGATTTTTTTTTTGTTTTCTCAGACAACATGCTGATTATATTCAGGCCAAAAAAAGGAAGAACCAATATCCACCTGAAAAGTCCATGGTTCAAGCCTTACCTGAAACAGTTGGTGAGCTTTTTAATAATTTTTAATTACAGCACAATTGTAAGAAACTTCTGTTTATCTGATTTCTTCTACATCAGGCTGTAGACGATCATGGCTCTCCCCAACTTCCTATCTCTTGTGGTCCTTAGCAGTTTTTCTCCCTTTGCTAAGACTCTCACTGCCTTCCCCTATCCCCTTTCAGTATGCTTTTACAGAATTGCATTTCTTCATGCTTTTTTTTCCTCTCATCTGTGGGGAGGTTGTTTAATATTCACTGCCATATAAGAGGATAGATAACCCATAACAATCCAACGATTTTATTTTTTTTTTTCTATTGAGATTTCTTCATTTCTCAGCCCCTTACTTAGATACCCTTTTGTAATTTAAAAGAAAATATTAAATTTATGTTTAACTTCTTTATTATCTACCTTTTATGGTCATTCTTAAATTTCTTGAAATGCCATTATTAAAATTTCTTCATTATTATCTACTTTTATCAACATTATTAAATCTCTTGACATGACATTATTAAAATAAATTTATTATCTCTTCTGATCACTACAGTCTTAATCTGACCAAATCTAGGGCTAACCATTAGCTTCCCTACATATCTGCACAAACTGTGCTTCTTACTCATTGTAACCCCTTATCTTGAATGGATTTTGGGCCATGCACAGGGTGATCATCATTGTAAAAAATAATTATTTTCATTAAATGTTTCAAAATGACATTATTAAAACAATTTCCTGTTTGCATTTCTTCCAGTCAAAATTTAAAGGAGTACTTGTTAATCAGACTTGATCTGAAAAGTGAATTCATTTTGGCTGCTTACTCTAGTAATTGCTCAACATGTCTTCCACAAAAAATGGGAAATCTTTAATGAACGCTTTGAGTTATTGATGCAGATTTTAATAATCAATAATGATCGATGATATTCATACAAAATAATACAAAAAAGATTTTTAAAATAGGCTAAAATGGCAGCCTACAAATATTACAGAAAACCAATGTCTATAATTTGTTTCATTTTCTCTGCATCAGCAAAACAGTCCAAAAATTCAAAGTGTTGTAGAGTGGCTGACACCCCTGCAGCTCTCTCAATGATGGAATGGCCCATGGTCTGGAATGGTTTATTTAAGTAAAGAATAGTAGCATTTGAGGCATAATATTTGAGTGTCATTTGAGTAATATTCAAACTAGTTATTTCGGCAACTATTGCGATCTAAACCCCTCCTCTCTGTGTTGTAAGCTCTGTCTTGTTTGTCATTGTAACTGTTGAACTGTATGTGCATATCCATTTAGCACTGGATATTGTGCTGAATCAACTTTCTTTGTGTATCATATCCACCTCAGCAATACAACTCAAAGATTCTAATATAAAAAAAAAGCCTTATTTTATTTTGACCAATAAAACAAGGGCAAATATTTTTATTGGCAGATAAATTATGATTAATCTAAAAATGTTGCACTTTTTATTATTTTCCCTTTCTTTTTCCTGTAGTCAGCATAGATATTGTTGAACTTTCTTTATTAATGCCCAATTGTTATTTTCTTAATATCAATGCCCTATTATTTTCTTCTGATTGTTTTGTCTATATTTTCAGCTTCTAAACCACATTCATCAAATATTGTTGAAAGAATTGAAACTTCTCGTCGTATGAGGTAAAAAAAATCATTTGCTTAATATTGAAAGAAAGTTTTCTCTGCTTTTATTATTTGGGGCTTACAACCATATCACATTGAATATACCGGTTCTCACTCGATCACCAAAGTTAAGCAACGTTGAGCCTGGTCAGTACTTAGATGGGTGACCGCTTGGGAATACCAGGTGCTGTAAGCATTTAGTGACAGATGCGCGTTGTGGTGCAATGGATATCGGCTCAGAAAGAGAAATCGGTGAACCGAGTTTAAATTCCAGTTGAATACCCTGCATTCACTTAAAGCACTGGTACCCTTGGGAAAGTTATTAATCCGTCCCTTCCCTTCAGTTATGAGTTAAATAACAAGGGTAGGACTTGGGGACCCTGCCCTTAAAAACAAATCCCAATGAATCTTGATACTCAAAAGCAAAAAAGTATTACTAGACACAAAACTTATATAAAAACAACAATAAATTATTGAAAGAAAAAGGTATTACCAGCAATAAATAAATAAAATTTAGTTGGCAATAAAAGACCCGCCGAGGTTGATATGCCATAAAAACAAAACAACCAACCAAAGAATTATTATTTGGATGTGCCGTTGGTGTAAGGGATACAGCATAACTAGAATGAGAAATCAAGTGAGCCAAGTTTGAATTCCAGTCAGATTTGTTACATGCCCTTGGGAAAGGCATGAATCCATCCCCTTCCCTAAGCTAAGAAGGATTCACTGTTATTCTCAAAAAATCGTTAATAAAATATTCACTCACAAAACAGAAAAGAATAAATCTTGCAATCCCAAATATTTTCCAGCTTTAAATAAGCTAAAAAGGGTTGATAAGCCATAAAAAACATTATTATTATTTACTGTTTATATTTCTTGAAAAATATTTATATCTGTCATTAATATCAATCCAAATTTTAATGATTGAACCTTTTAGACATATTTTTTAATTATTCCTGTTTTAATTAATAATTCACATAGTACACATAAAAATATGTTTACATTATTTATATTTGGATCTGTGTAAGATCAGTGAAATATCTATGACCTCTGGGAATAATGTTATACACATGCACAGTCTTATTTGCGTTGTGCATGAAACTCCGAGTCATGTTACTAGGTGGAAAAATATGTATATTTATTAATATTTAGTTTATAACTCTGTTGTATTGCACTTGGCACTATTTTATTAACGCCAGCACACAATATGCCATAATTTGTGTGCATGTGTGTGCCATATTATATACATATATGTATGTGTGTGTGCTATATTATATACATATACTAGCAGTATAGCCCGGCGTTGCTCGGGTGTAATGAAAGCTTTAAAACTAATCCATGGTCCTGGAGCTCAGACTCTCTGGACGTTGGCACGAAAGACTAAAAAGCAAGTTGTTTCCAGTTAAAGCGAAACCGTAGACTGAAAGAAAAATGAATGGATGTGAGTCAAATTTTGGTTTCCTGGTATCAATATCAAATAAGTTTTATTCGTCACAAACTGAATTTTGAAGGCTAAATAAGTCCTCTGAGTAAATGGTATCATGGCTGAGACTAAGAACTACAATTATATCTACTTAGAGCCAAACTTGAAGCAAAAACTAAAATAAAAGGGCTGAAAAAAATACAGACATACAGGCAGATAAACAGACACACACACTAACATGTTGCCTTTTATATATATATATATATATATATATATATATATATATTATCAATTTTCTGCACTATTGTAAGAACTGCAACCTTGAAACTTCTGAATATTATTTCTTATGTCTTTGTCTATGAGTGTATCAAATTTGATTAAAATTGGACCGCTCCTTCTAAAACCCAATTTTTTTCAATTATCGATTTTCGATATTTATTAGGGATACCTCGATACAAAACCTAGCTAAGAACACTCGCAGACGCTTATAGTACAACCGTGTAAATTTTCAAGACAATCGGTTCAGCTGTTTCGGAGTCTATAGGTAACAGATACACACACACATATATAAAGTTCCATTTATAAATAAGTTTAGATTTAGATCTATGTATGTGTGTGTGCTATATTATATATGTATATGTGCCATATTATATATATACAGGGTGTCTCCAAAAAATGTACTCACACTTTGAATGACGAGAAAACCTTTATTTATGTACGTAGAATGGAATAGCTTCGAATACAGAAGAAAAATGAAATTGAAGAATCATGTTTGCAAATGTTCAAATTGATGACCATTATTTTCCAGACGTTTCATGATGCAATAGACGTTATCTTTTGAGATGTCGAAGTGATTTCTGTGGTGATCGAAGGAGTGTTTCCTGCACTTGTTCTTCTTTTCCAGAGCCTCGTGGATGTCCGTTGTCATCCAGAACTTTTCTTGTTGACGTTCTGGACAGTTCCATCTGCTTCAAATTTGTCTGATGGAAGCAATGGTCTGGCACGTTGGTGGTGGTTTGTGAATTCCCTTCTGAATCGTCTTTGCACTTCAATGGCATTTTTGGTCTTCCAATAATATTTCAGGACAAACTTCCTCTCTTCCAAACTAAGTTGTTTTCCTGCCATGCTGTGATTAATTACACCTGCATAAAAAGCAAAAAATGCATGTTAGAGACAGTTAAAGTCTGAGTACATTTTTTTTGAGACACCCTGTATGTATATGTACCATATATATATATAAATATATTTAGTGTATTAAGGCAATATTTATTATGTGTAATCATGAGCTGTTCTAAACGTCGTATTTGGGCTTTAATTTCAGTTAAAAATAGACAAAAATTCTCCAACATTTGGATAATTTTTTATTAAGTTGGTTCTAAGTATTACCGTCCTTATAACTTCTTTGAAGATGGCTCATGTGAGCCAAAAGCTTCGAACCAACTTAATAAAAAATTATCCAAATGTTGGAGAATTTTTGTCTTTATTTTCAACTGAAATTAAAGCCAAAATACGATGTTTAGAACGGCTCATGATTAAACATAATAGACATTCATTGTCTCTTATATTTAACAGTATATGCTTGGAAAATATATATCAGCATGCAGTGTGGGTATAGAAGAATCCAAAAGAGTATCCTGTACATACAGTGGTAGGATAACTCTCTAAGAGAGCTCTAAACATATATGCATATAAATGCATATAGAGAAAATATAAGAAAAATTAAGACAGACACGTTATTTCATGGTGAATCGGAAGTATAGGCCTATTTCAGGCAAACCGTCGTCAGCTTCCGTCTTTATTTTACAAAGGATTTTACATGAATATTCATCATGAAATAATGTGTCTGTCTTAGTTTTTCTTATATATATATATATATATATATATATATATATATAATCAAATAAGGTACTATTTAGATCAGCAGACGGTTGTTCAAAAAAGTGCTTAATTCACAAAGAAAAGTAATGAATATGCAGAGCCAACAATGTGTTAGAGAATGAAATATTCATCACTTATTTGCTACCTAGGTATTAACGATAGCACTCATGAAGCACTAAGGCCATTACTGCCTGACGAGACTGGTATGGTTGAAATTTAGGTAGCAACTAGGTGGCGAACATTTCATTCTCTGACATAGGTTGTGTGTGTGTGTGTATATATATATATATATATATATATATATATATATATGACAAATTGGAAAAGGCTTTTGTGATATGTTTTATCTGTTAGGACTTCATTGGACTAAGTTTGTCTACAGGTTCTTACAATGTTTTACCATTTGACCACAAATAATTTCAGTTTAAATTTGGCTTCTTTTAAACTGTGATATATATATATATATAAGAGCTGTTTGCTGTCTGTTGGATTTTAAATCAATCCATCAAAACTGAAGAGAGCTTTTATGTATATAATTGTGTATACATATACATACATACACACATGAAAGAGAAAAACTATAGTTCAAATAAAAAAAAGCTGAAACCCCTAATCTCCCAATCAAAGGCCTTATTGCCAAGTGTAGTTTATCATCATACCCAGAACTTTCAGTGTTTAAGCATGTCTGGTTGGTAAGTTATATTCTTCAAGTAACCTGTACAATAATTGGAATGGTTGATGGCTGTATGAAACGAACTGATCAGCATATTGAGAACAAAAGAGGGGTGAAAAAATAACTGATTGATTGAGGCCAATTTCTTCTCTAAATCAATTATGGTCACTAAGTTTGAAACACATTGACTTCAATATAAACATAAAACAGTAATAAACATGTTTAAGAATGTATTATCGCTTACATTTGGTTCATATGACACATGTGTCCATTGTAATTCTTTATTACACACAGAAATTGACTTTAGAATTTTTATTATGCAAGAAACTGAATCCTGATGTTTTTAATTGTAAAGAGAAAAGCTGTTTATATAATCAGTGATATTACAGTGAGGTTTAATACACACTAATTATTTTGTGCTTGTGAAGGAAAACACTTTAAAACCACATATAAGTAAATAAAAGATTTGGTCAAATGAATAAATTAAACAGACACATTGCTATAACCTGTTCTATTAATTAATCAAACAAAATATGAAAAGTCTTTTTAATAGAAATTATTAATATGATGCGATGTCCCTCCTAAGTGGATACCAACTTAAAATATAATTTAATTCTAATTCACGGAGAAAGGTAAAAAAAAATTATACAGCCTTTAAAATTTATACCAAATGATTAATCTGCAAAGTTTTTAAGCATTTTTTGTTATTAAGTTGTATTATTTAAGTAACATTTTAAAAATGAGCTGAGCATTTTGTGTCTACTATGACATCCACACATGAGGTATAGATAAAAGGACATCATACTGAGTGATCATTTAGGGAGAGTCTGTGTGATACTCTTGAGTTGAAGTCAGTAAGAAATCTTTGTGTGTCTAGTCTATTCCCTGTTGTAAGAAAAATATCTTCATGAGAAAAAAATTGACCAAATACAAAAGAAAAATAATTCTTGTCAATAACCACAATTATTTCTGGAATATAAAAATTAAGGATTTACCCATTACCTACTTCCTTCTTTTTCTTTGTGGACAAATTGAATTTCATTTTACAATCCCAAATTTTAACACCCAATTCAACCTTCTACACTGTCATGAGGTTTGTTTGTTTTGTTTTGTTTTTTACTCCTTTGATCTTTTAAAGTGATGTGTGTTGTGGTGCAGTGGATATCAGCTCGAAACAAGAAATCCAGGAGCCGAGTTCAAATCCCAGCTGAATTCCTTGCATTCACTTATGCACAAATACCTTAAGGAAAGGTATTAATCTGTCTCTTCCCTCCAGTTATGGGTTAAATAACAAGACAGATTGGGTTCTATAGCCTTGGCTGGCATCCAGTCTACTGCAGGAAGCAATGGCAACCTACTGCAGGATAATCTTCTGCCCAGTCAGTCATGTCTCTTTCAAGACATGATCTCCTAAGCATGTATCACATATGGCACTTAACTGACTGAAGCTTTACTTAATAGTTCTTTTCTTTTGGAGCATGACTTCAACTTTGTGTAGGAAGATAAACAGATAAATTAGAATTACAATTACAATATTTTTTGTTGTTTATTTACCATTGTCAGTTTGGTATGTAATAATTGGCCTGTTTTTTCTGTTCAAAAATAAATTCCTTTCTGATCGTCTCTTGTCGACTCTTAAAAAATGGTTACTCTTTGGCACAAATTCTTTCTTGTGTTACATTTAAAATGTTTTTAAACTTGAAAGTTATTCTAAGGAATTTTAATAATTTTTGCAGGCATGATGCAGCACTTGAAGATTTAAGCCATGAACTCAATATCATTGCTTCGGTAAGTAGATTTATACCTTTCTATTTAAAAAAAAATGACTATGATTAAAATCTTTATTGAAATATAGTTCTATAGTATAAAAACCAGGATTTAAATATAGTTTCTATAAGATAAAGTATAAATAGGAAACATTTATCAATCTGACATGTTTCACTTTTATTAAAACTTTCTATTTGTTCCTTATTTAACCATTGTCAAATTCTGAGCCATATTTGATCGTTTCTATAGTATTTTAATCATTATTTAAATATAGTTTCTACAGAATGAAAATCAGTGTTTAAATATAGTTTTTTCATATAAAAGTCAGTGTTTAAGTAGTTTTTATAATATAAAAATCATTATATAGATACATTTTCTATAATAAAAAATTATGATTTAAGTATAGTTTTTACAATATAAAAATCATGATTTAAATATTGTTTCTGTAGTATAAAAATCATGATTTAAATATAATTTTTATAATATAAAAAGCAAGATTTAAATGTTTCTGTAGTATAAAAAGCATAATTTAAATATAATTTTTATAATATAAAAAGCAAGATTTAAATGTTTCTGTAGTATAAAAATAATGATTTAAATATAGTAAGTATAATATAAAAATCAGGATTTAAATATAATTTCTATATTATAAAAATCATATTTTAAGTATAATTCTATTGTATAAAAATTATGATTTTAATATAGTTGATATGATAATGGAACACCTTCACTCTCTAGTACCCACAATCATGTCCTGTTCCAATTCTGTTAATTTATATCACCTGACCATAAGTAGTTTCATCTTCATCTAATCACCAAATTTCAGAATGTAACTGGTATAAGCCTGGGCATTTCTGCAGCAGTGGTGCCATCTACTATGACATATACATACTGTTGTCCGTTGATTTTGAAACATCAACGTATGTAATCCATATATAGGGGTGCATAACATCTTTCTATACATTTCAACAGAAATTGGAAAATGTAATTGAAGAAGCTACTCAAACATTATACAAAGAATTGGATGAAGATGATAAAGAAATTGAAGACCTACTCTCCCTCATTAAAACTGACGAGGTAAGTCATTGTTATGTCGCCAAATATAAATGAATAACTCAACAACAGAATCAGAATATAAGTTGTATTCTGCGGAAAGACGGTTAGTATGTACAGAAGTGATTAGTAATATTTACAATAGAGAGATACAAGAGTCCAATCCCTCGTAAGACGTGTGTATACGTGATTACTTCCAGTACACCACCGGAAGTGTGACTAACTCTTCACTGACTCGCACTGACTGTTCAGTAACTCATTAGAGACTCTCAAGTGACTCTCTACGACTCCCCTGTAGAGAATCCACCATTGCTATATATAGCAATGGGAACAGTCCATTTGTAGTCAAATAGGAGCGACACCCTAACAGTCATACAGGTTTGATTTAAAAGATCATTCTTTAGATCCTTCTCTTTGGCAATTTGTGCCAGAAAATAAAATATCTTTGTTAAAAATAAAAGCCCTAATCTAGTGGAAATTTTCACTTTCTTTCTTTCTTTCCTGCTAATAAATAACTTTAGTGCTTATTTTTTTAATTTTTTTAGATTTTGACCTTTAATATTGATTTTAATTGCCTTTTTATCACAACACCCAATTTGTCATTTTAGGGATCATTAGTAAGTAACATAGATAAAAAATAAAGACTATACCTCTGATGTGATTGTCACAGGACACTAGTATGTTTGGGTAATTATTAGTAACCATTATGCTATGGGAATCAACACATTGGGTAGTAAATATTAACTGCTTCCTGGAACACTTATTGTATAGTGGGTTATCCGTTATAGTGAAGTGTATGCGTGTTGAAACGGTTTAGTTTGATTCAGCCTTGTTAATATAAGAGAGATACAAAACAAGAAAATCAAATTGTATATAGAAACAACATTTATATATATATATATATATACACACCAATTAAGGTTTTTACAAATAAAAGTAATGTCTTTTGGTTGGTACAAGGTCGTTAAAAATGTTCATAGTAATAATTTGGTTGGTCAAAGTTTATGCATACGTACGTATGTATGTATGTGTGAGCGTTTGTTGTATGTATGAGAAGTGTCTTTGAAGTATTCGCTCAGTCTTTAGGGTACCGGTTAGTTAAGTAGGTTGGTGAACAATGAAGAAAAAGAAGATGAGAGAGAAAGAGAGGCAACACTAATACGATTGCTTGACATTTGTCAAGGGATGTGTTTTCTCTACTGCAACTGTCTTCTTGTCTCCTTTTATTTCGTTTTTTGGGGTTCTAAACAGGTCATTTGGGAATTCACACCTGGATATAATTCTGGGCTTCCCATTGGATGACAAACAAACTTCGCGTCAGCTTGAGAAAAGGGTCTGTAAAAAGGATTTGTTTTTTTTTTAGATGTTTGCTATTTGCCAAAAAACATTTCACATCGAGGTATGAAATTTCACGATTTTTGTTTGCAAAGTTTGTACATTCAAAAAAATTAATTTTATTTTTTTTTCTAACAAAATGAATGAGTCAGATTTGAATTTTAAATTTAGAATTTGTTTTGTTCACTAAAATACTACAAACAATATTGGCAGACTTGATGTGAGTCCAGGTAAAAATGTGTACACAGATCAATGAATATAGAATGATAATACATGTATTAACAAAAGGAATTACAGGTGTAGACAGTTACAACAGAAGAAAAAATATTTAAGCAAATTATAAGAATGTGCTTGTGTATATGTAACAAGTGTGTGTGATAGATTTGTGTGTGTGTGTGTGTGTGTATATATATATATATATATATATATATATATATATATATGGGTGTGAGAGAGTTCAAAATCAAAGGAAGACCAAAGAAGTGAACGTACCTTGTCAGCAACATTCCTATCTATGCGCAACTACATCTGAAAGCCTGAACTAAAAAGACCAAAGAGAGGAAGAGAGGGAATATCATTACCTATAGGCTTAAAGATTACCTCCTATCATGCATTTTGGCAGTCAAGTGGGGTAACCCACAGAACCTCTCCCAGATTGAGAGAAGTTTATATTGCCAATATGTTTGAATATGTTCTGTCCCTTGTAGGCTGAAAAGAAAGGGTCAAGTCATGTAGTTGAGATGTGTGATTAAAGCTGTCAATGAAAATGTTCTTGTTGAAAGTACTGTGTCATTAGGGTGTTGTAGAATTTCTAGTGAGTTTGAATGTAGTGCATTCTGGAAAATACTTTGGTAGAGTGTTTTGTTGAAAAATAAGATAGATAAAGAGAGAGATCAGTGGTTGATATGGCTGTTAACATTTTGTGGTTGTTTTCCAATTCTCCATTTTGAATTGATTTTTGTTTGAAAGGCCTACTTGTTTTGCTGTGCAAACTATGCTATTTTAGACTTTGATATAAATCTGGGCATTTCTATGACAGTAGTACCATCTACAATGACTTTTTTCTGTTATGCTAGAGTTGATCTGATAAATAAATAGACTTAATATATGTAGTGGTCATTTCTGTGACAGTTGTGCCATCTACTATTATTTTTTCTGTTATGCTAGCATTGATCTTATAAATAAAATGATGTAACAGAATTTAACTTTACTAATAAATCTCTTCATCAAGATGAAGTAACCATATTCATTTTTGTTTTTGTCTTTCATCTTCCTGTCGATTTTTATAGAATACAATGAAAATAAACTCTTTGGCAAACTTCCAAGCTTTGGTCAACATATTACCAAACTAATAGTATCAAGCAGAAATACACAATATAATTAGGCTTAATTTAAAGTTGCCATAAACAACTTTAACAATCAGTAATAAATTATTAGAGGCACAGAAGAGTATTGGATAGTGACTCGGATTGAGAAATTAGAGGGCCGAGTTTGAATTCTCATCAAATTCATAACATTCACTTACATGCTAACACCCTTGGGAAAGGTATGAATCCATCTCTTCTGTCACCAGTTATAGCCTTGAGTGGCAGCTGGTCTAGGAGAAGGAAAATGAGCCTAAAAATGGTTGGGCTCTATCAAGCTGTCATGCTCAAGAGAAACACCACTTCTACTATAGCTACAGTACATGTGGTGCCTCTATGACTCTAGTGTGTCAAGGGTTAAAAAAAAAAATAATCAATTTGGCATTTTTTTAAAGATTTAAAAACACCATTATTAACACTATACTGTTTAAATCAGATAGCATCCATTATAATGCAAAATAGTGCAGGTAGCAGCCATAATATACTTTCATGGTAATTTTTCAGATGAACTCTTTGCTATAGTACCTAGACTTTTTCACTTTAAGCATAATTCTAGACTGGCATTGAGATCTCATCAGTTTACTAGATGTAACCATAAATTCTATGCTAATAGTTTCTTTTCTTGCACTTTTTGCTTGTGGAACTCCCTTCCAGCTCCTTGCTTTCCTGCCAACTTTAATTTTTAAAAATTTAAATGCAATGTCAATTGCTATGTACTGTCCTCCTGATTACTATAGGATACAAATCCTATATCATCCAACAGTTAACTAAAACACACAAAGTAAAATTGCACACCCGCAAAAGTGGATCAACACTACTAAAAACATTTTGGGAAAAACCTAGACCAAGGCAAATTTCACAAGTCAGTGTGAAAAGCAAAATTCTCGATCCTGATTGGATAAGAAATCAAAAATTCATATTCAGTCAAATGTTTTTCATACCTAAGAATGAAAATGCCTGCTGGAGCGGGCAACATGAGAAATTTCCCTATTTATACCACATTCTGTGACCAGTCAAAATCAGTCCAGCATGGGAGTGGTTAGCTGACGGACCTTGTGGCAATATAACAAAAGAAATTTCAAGAAGCCGACCTAGATTCATTCGACCTTTATTTCCAATGTACTTTTCTTCATTTTTACTCCATGCCGCCAAAGAAAACAACAGCAGGACACTCTAAGTACAATTTCTTTATTTGTTTCACCTTCTTTTTCCCCTGTTACCAACTTTCCAGTAAAAGGGGAAGGAACATAAGACTTTACATTCTGTTACTATGAAACCATGAACTCTAAACTTCTGTGGACATTTTAAATACTTACATTTCTCTTTGAACAATTCTAACTATAAAACTACATGCATTTCTCAATTAACATTTTTCTTCTCCCAAATATGTTATAGTGTTCAGTTAACAAAATTTCACTTATATTTTTCTTCTTACAATTTTGTCATTCTGTTAATAAATGTTTGCTTTAATGTACACACGAAATATTTTATCCGTCCATATTTCAACATCCAACCTTTAACCTTCTGATATTTAAATTGTGGGGACTTCAGATGTGTTTGGCACAAGGCCAATTTAACAAGCTTCACCAGGGCCCCTACATTACGCTTTTCTCTTCCTGCTCATTATTAATGTTTCAATACACTGTAACCTCTTGTGTCTTAGTGGCTTTACTACCTTGCACAAGATAATACTGATTTAAAAATAAAAAATAAGTATATTATGTTGTATTTCTCAAGTTGTTATTCTACATGTTTTGTCTAACAGTTATAGAAGAAAATGATGTGAGATTCATGATAAATCCAAGTCAAAATCCTGAGCCTGCTCACTCATTTTGGCAGAAGCCCTCTCTGGTTGACCATATCTTCAGAGGTGTGTCTGTACTCACCACACTTGACCAATTGTGGGTTGGTGTAAATGGCTATTGACTCTAAGAAGTTCATCTGTCCTTAAACAGCTCTGTGCTTTTGTGCTGCTGTGGTTCCACTTAGCCTCCTCACCAGACCAAGCCAGTTTAGTCATCAACCACTCAGCTTTGGAGATTCAATGTTGTCCTTCTTTTAGCCCTGTTGCTATCCAAGTCTATCAGACCCAATCTGCCCTGCTGTTTAACTCATAGTTGGGGTAGAAGTGATAAATTCATACTGTTCTCAAGGGTATTAGCATGTAAATTGGAATTCAAACTCGCCTCTCCAATTCAAGCTGATATCTATCAGTCCATCATGTCTGTGATAAAGAGCATGAAAAAATAAAATAAAAGAAGAATCTGGAATATTATTGGTCTGGAACCTGGTAGCTCAACTTCAGTCACTTTCATACTTTCTCATTAGAAAAAAGAACAACATTGAAGGAACAAGAATACCATCAACATTAACAGATTCATCTGAAAATGCATTGCCCATGGACATTGTTAAAGATAACCTTATTAAGCAAACGTTGACATCTTTTTGAGACACTTAATAAGAAGATGTGCGTTGTGATACAGTGGATATCGGCTCAGAACGAGAAGCCGGGGAGCCGAGTTCGAATTCCAGTTGAATCCATTGTATTCATTTATGCGCAAATACCCTTGGAAAAGGTATTAATCCATCTATTCCTTCCAGTTATGGGTTAAATAACAGGACAGATTGGGTTCTATAGCCTTGGTCGGCAACCAGTCTACTGCAGAAAACAATGGCTATCTGCTGCGGGATAATCTTCTGCCCAGTCAGTCATGTCTCTTTCGAGACATGATCACCCAAGCGTGTATCATGTATGGCACTTGACTGACTGAATAAGAAGATGAAATTAACAAGACTTTACAGTGAGGAATACTTGCAAAATGGTTGAAATATCAAATATTATTTGCTTTACCTTTGTGTCAGAATTTCCTTTAAATTTGTTTTTCTAAAAGTAATAATTTTATATTCATAAAAATAGATACATGCAATTCCAATGTGTGTGGATCATAAGAAATGTACATATAAATTGTCAATGCTAAATAAACGAATTTTGTGAACGGTTTGTCTTTGACTTATTACATATACGTATAATTGGTTCCAATGCAAAATGTTATTCTTTCTGTGAGTCGCAATAAAAAATAAAATGTTAATTATTGAGGACTGATTAACATCACTTATCTCTCAATTGGAGTAGATAGATCTATCTATCGCCCGGTTCACACTCCACCCACGTCTGTTGAGCGGGTTAAGAGGCTCATCCCTTTTTCCCTGTTTAGGATGTGGTTTCCGGCTTTCTCTTTTCCAGTCTTCTCACTTGGTTTTTTTTTTTTTCAATTGGAGTGGATAAATCTATCTATCGGATGTGGTTTCCGGCTTTCTCTTTTCCAATCTTTTCACTTTTCTTTTTTTTTTTCAATTGGAGTAGATAGACTGAACTATCACCCGGTTCATACTCCACCCACGTCTATTGAACAGGTGTAGAGGCTCATCTCTTGTTCCCTGCTTAGAACGTGGTTTCCAGCTTTCTCTTTTCCAATCTATTCACTCTTATGTAGCCCCCTGCGCACCAGTGGCCTTACCGCCTTGCTTGGGGTGATGTGATTTTAGAAAAAAAAAAAGAGACCTTATGCCAAAACTTATCTACAAAGGTGTGCAGTGTGTTCATCTTCATGGCCAAGGAAAGCCATTAAGATTGTTGAATAATTCAGTTGTATCTGAAGTTAGGGTTAAAAATGAATTTCCTGACTCAATAGATTACATTCTTTTTGTGTTAGTAATTGAAATGTTGTGTTCATTTGAAGTCTCAGAATTTTTGCCGAGTTGACTGTTTTGACAAAATTTAAGAACAGGCTAATTTTCTTTTAAAGTGATAATTTTATATTCATGCAAATAGATACATGCAATTCCAATATGTGCGAATGATATGAAATATGCATGTAAATTGTTGATGCTAAATAAATGAACCTAGTGAACAGAGTTTGTCTTTGATTTATTACATGTAGCTATAACAGGTCGCAATGCAAAAAGTAGTTCTTGCTGTGGGTTGCAGTAAATAAAGTTTGAAAAACAATAGTCTAAAAGTTACACAAATCAGCAAGCACCTGATGATGGCTAAATAGCACAATATATGAAACATGAGATGAGGAAAATAGTTTGTTTGCGTGTAAATAAAGAAAAACTGGTCATGAATTAATTATAGTAACAATGCTTCATCTGAAAATCTATGTACTTCACTACTAATTAATGTAGATATTTTATATTGCCTGGTTTAATCTGCTTCACTTTTTACATAATTGAGTTCTTGCACTTAAGTCACCGATCAGGGTAAGAAGTTTATCAAACCACACTGACTGCAGAATGAAATTGGTCATATAATGTAGGTTCCCTTGTGCCGTTTTAAAAAATATTTTCATTGTAATTGTTCTACTGAACTTTCCTGTTTGGTACCTAGATTTTATGAATTTAAACACAGTACTAAAGTCCCATTATTTTATAGTCAAAATTGCTAGATGTAACTGTAAGTCCTATATTTTCACTTGTACTTCTAATTTGTGGAACTCTCTTTCAGTTTAAGGCTTTTCAGTCAATTTTGATCTTCAAAAATTTAAATGCAATGTCAATAGTTATCTTCTTAATTCCTATTCTTTTAATATTCACTCTCCTTAATAATCTTTTTTTTTTCTCTTATTTTGTCACACCTCTTTGAAACACCTCTTAATTACTGTTGTTTCCAGGTACACCCCGACCTGGGGTGATAGCATCTGTTAGGGTCCCAGCTATGGGCAAATAGTCAACCCCCAAACTGGGGTTAATGTATAATGAATATAATATACTATGAAAGTATAAAAATAGACTTTTATAGTGAAAATTCCAGCAATATTTTTTTTTGGGAGAACATATTACCAGCAATATATTTATGAAGAAAAAATATTACCAACAATATATTTTTGAAGAAAAAAAAATATTAACAGCAGTATATTTTTGAAGAAAAAAGCTATATACCAGTAATACATCTGACTCTCGACAAAATCCTATTTACAAAAATATATCAATGAAACCTTATATACAAACTGATTTCTTACAAAGAATACATATTCTATACATACAAATCAATTGTAAAAAATCTTGTCAGCATTAAATAATCCATATGCCGTAAAACAAAATGAAATAAACCTTTCTTTGATTTTAAAGGGCCTTTTAAAAAATAAAGACTTCCTGAGTTTTATAAAAAAAAAAAAATAATGAAAATCTAACTAAATCAACCTTCTCAGTATTACCAAATATTAAGATATAAAGATTACCCTAAAAATCCACCTTTTTTAGCATTAAATAACCCACAGAGTTTGATATGCCGTTAAACAAAACAAAAAAGATATCTGATTTTTTACTGATTATTTTTACCTAAGAACTAATTTACCCATGCCACAAACAGTAGCAGCATAATAGAAACTGATGTTAAGTCTGTAGTAGTAGGCAAAGTGTAAAAAAAAAAAATATTTCTTAAATCCCCTGAAAAGTGTCAACTACTTATCATCTCCTTAACACATCATTAAGGCCTAAAGCAACATCACACAAACACTAGTTCCCATGCAACCATTAAAATTGAGCAACATTGAGCCAGGTCAGAACCTAGATGGGTGACCGCTTGGGAATACCAGGTGCTGTAAACTTGGATGCACAAGTAATGTAATAAATAACTATAAATTGTTTATGGGGAAAGCCAAGTTCCAATTCCAATTGGGTTTGTTATATTCACTTATGTCAAATACTTTTGGGAAAATTATGACTCCACCTCTTCTCCCCCCAGATATGGATTAATTAGTAAGACATGTATCACTAAATCATTATTATTTCAAACAAAAAATTCATTTTTTTTTTTAATCATATCACCCCAAGCAAGGCGAAAACGCTCTGATGCACAGGGGGCTACGTAAAAGTGAAAAGATTGGAAAAGAGAAAACCGGAAACCACATCCTAAACAGGAAACAAGGGATGAGCCTCTTCACTTGTTCAATAGACGTGGGTGGAGTGTGAACCGGGCGATAGTATAGTCTATCTACTCCAATTAAGTCTATCTACTCCAATTATATGAGCTCAAAATATTTTCTAGCTTTAAATAACCTCTAAATGCCATAGAAAATGAATCAATCAATCAAGGAAATATGTAAGGCATGTCTTTTAGATTTATTGTCATTCTCTATAATATAAATGTATAGAAACTACTATGTTCACAAAGTGAGGAATCAGTTGATATGTTGATTGTAATGTAGAATTGATCACCCATTTTATATACACTCTAATTTCTTACTAGCTTATCAAATCCTGATTAGGTTTGAAACAGCCTCTTCTCCAAGCAAGACTTTATTCACTAAACCATTATCTCAAAAAATAATTCTTACAACCTAAAAATATTTTCTGGCCTTAAATAACCTGCAAAGGATTGATAAGCTGTAAGAAACGAATCAGTCAATCACACCTCATTAACGTTAACACCTGCATTCTTAAGGATAGGTCCATAAGTTAATTTATTTTCTGAAACCAGGTAATTGACTAAGTGAAACAAAAGATCAATGATCCTGTACCAAAACAAAAGATAATCCTACGTGCATCTACTGCACTTCCTGACCACTTAACAACCTCGGAAAAATAGGTTGTAGAAAGCAGGACAAGCTGATCCACACCTAACCATGAAAGAACTAATCAGAACATCTGCCTGCTGCAAAGAAAGGGGACTCTTGCTTTCTCTGTTCCAACCTACTGTGAGCTACAAACTGTTGCAGAAGAAGGACACAACTTGTATTTAGAAAAAGGAAAATAAACCTTTCAAAACAATGTCCATTCATTCTGAATGCAAAAATCAACATTCTGCACCAACCTCCACAAGTCCTTACTATTATTAGAATCTCACATGTGAGTCTTGAAATGTAATTTCTTTCTAATTATTATACTCTTCTCTTTTATGGTGTAATTTTTCCCACTCCTGTCATAACAAATTCACTGCCACCTGGCAGTGCCAATGCAAGGAAGATAATTCTGATTTAAAAAAAATAGATATTATAAACTGAAGAAAATTTGTGTGTGTGTGTATATATATATATATATATATATATATATATATATACACACACACTCATATATATGTGAATAGAATAAGTTAAGAACAGGTTGGCAAAAAGTGTCTTTAATCTCACATGTTTCACTTTAACACGTTTCTTCAGAGATTTTTTATGTATTTTAAATCATTCATCTTTGAAAACTCTCTGAAGAAGCTTGTTAAAGTGAAACATGTTAGATTAAAGATACTTTTTTACTACCTGTTCTTTACTTATTCTATTCATCTTGTTGGATTTCAATCCATATATTCAACTTATATATATAAGTTTGTGAAATAACAGGTAGATTAAGTTAAAATTTATTTTACTAAAATAAATGACCCACACAATACTTATTTGGTTTTCTTAACTGCAATATACCTTAATTATAATTGTAATTCTAACCTAAACAATTCAACCCCTTTAATTCATTAGGTAGTACAGAATCAAATTTTAAAAAACTTAAAATCCAACCTGTTGTTAAAAATTGTCTACCCATTTAAATCATGTATAAAGTCCACCATGTATCTTACCCAAACAAAATTAAAAAGTGTCATACCTTGACATCAAGCTACTCTGTTTCCTTTTGTGATCTAAATCTTTGACTTCATAGTTCAACCTAATTCTCATTTAATTAAACAATATTGACACCTACAAGCATATTCTCCAACTCAGTCAGTTAAGTGCCATACGTTAAACACAGTTGGGCGATCATGCCTCGAAAGAGACATGACTGACTGGGCAGAAGATTATCCCGCAGTAGGTTGCCATTGCTTTCTGCAGTAGACTGGTTGCCGACCAAGGCTATAGAACCCAATCTGTCCTGTTATTTAACCCATAACTGGAAGGAATAGACAGATTAATACCTTTCCCGAGGGTATTTGCGCGTAAATGAAAGCAATGAATTCAGCTGGAATTCGAACTCAGCTCCCCGATTTCTCATTCCGAGCCGATATCCAATGCACCACAACACACATGAATTTATTTTATATATATATTATTTTATATAAATTTGTATCATTTATTTTAAAATAAATCACCTGAAGAAGAACAATATTATTCTGAAACATGAAAATTTTTGTATAGTGATATGATGCTTTTATAAACCATTGTAGTAACAAATTACAATGAATATAAATATATAAGTAAAAGTGAACATTGAAATCAATACCCAGTGGCAACAGTCTATTTCATTCTCATATGCAATCATCAGGTCATATTCTGAAGATTGCATTTAAGCATAAAACAGACTTTCACGACTGGATGTTGACTTCAATGTCCACTTTTATATTTACATATGCTCTATCTCCGATATTGAGCACTTTAACCCATAGCATGCTTTATATATATATATATATATATATATATATATATATATATAATATCTGTAAATGTTATTATTGGATACTTGTATTTGAGTAGGCACTCCGTTTATATATTAAACTGTATATTTATTTTCACTTACTGCCCTGGAATTTTGAGAAATCTTATTAAAGAAAAATTTGTGCTCTTCAGCAGGAATCTAACCTGCACTTTCAGAATATAGATATCTCTGTTTAGTCTGGTTGGTGTACTTATACTTCTTTGTTCATGAAGAGACAGACACGCGGACAAAGCCAAACTCATGCTTTTGGGTTATATTTAATAACTAATTATATTTAAACATTCATTTCCAGATAACATGATTTTTTTTTCTTTTACACAGGATATACTCCAGTTTAACTATAAAAGGCTTGAAAACTTGTGGTATCAGATCCAAGAGCATTTACCTAAACGTCAAAATTATATGCAAAAATTGGATGAGAAATTCAGTAAGGTGGAAGAAATTCGATCAGTACAGGTAAGTTAGTAAAATAAGAGTTTAAATGCAATGTCAACTGTCATCTGTTATCTCATTGGCTCTCATTCTTTCCCTAACACGCCAGTATCTTGTTCTTCTTCCTTTCCGCTCTACTCTTTTGCAGCTCTCTTCACACTAGTGTTTCCATCCTTCTCTTACCCATTCTCTGACACCTACTGTCACCTGTTCCTCTTTCTCTTCACTCTCCTATTATGTAACCCCCTGTGCACCAGTGGCAGTACTGCCTTGCTTGGGGTGAGACAATTATAAAAAAAAAAAGTATGAATTTATTAGATATAATATTTGTATTCTTCTGGTTATATTTTTTGCTACTTACAACTCTAGAGAGTGCATTGTGGTGCAGTGGATATCGACTCGGAACGAGGAATCGGAGAGCCGAGTTTGAATTCCAGCTGAATTCCTTGCATTCACTTACACACAAATACCCTTGGGAAAGGTATTAATCCATCTCTTCCCTCCAGTTATGGGTTAAATAACAGGACAGATTGGGTTCTATAGTCTTGGCTGGCAATCAGTCCACCACAGAAAGCAATGGCAACCTACTGCGGGATGACCTTCTGCCCAGTCAGTCATGTCTCGAAAGAGACATGATCACCCAAGCGTGTATCACATATGGCACTTAACTGACTGACAACTCTAGAAAATGGTTCTGCTGCTTACATTGTATATTCAGCTTTTATGCAATCAAGTGGGATGAGAGGGTTGAGTTACTGGCAAACCCTACATCAGTACAGGTAAGTTAGTAAAATAAGAGTTTAAATGCAATCTACTGCTAGGAATGTTGGGTCACTGTGTCAAGCCAGGAATTTTTTCTTGTCAGAATCCATTTTGCAAATTTATAAATCTACCATTCATCCATGTATTGAATATTGTTGCCATATCTGGTCAGATGTTCCTGCTATTCATTTTGAGATTCTCAACAAAACTCAAAGGAAGATCTGCAATATAATCAATTTGACTTGACTGCTTGCCTTCAGTCACTTTCTCACCAATGTGATGTGGCTTCCTTCTGTCTTTTCTACAAGTATTTTAATGACATCTGCTCTGAAAAGCTTGTCTTCCTAGTTCTCTGACCACATGTATTTACACGTGTTGGCATCAAGGTCCCACCCATTTACTGTTGAAATAGTTAAATGTAACTATCTCTTCTACTCTAATAGTTTCTTTTCTCACGCTTCCCACCTGTGAAAATCTCTTCCACTTACTTGCTTCTCTGATAGCTACACTCTCCAAAAGTTTAAATGCAACATCAATTGTCATTTTCTATCTCTTTGATTCCCTTCTATCTCTTATCCTTTCTATCCCCTGTACCTTGTTTTTTCTCTCACTGTGACCCCCTGCACACCAGTGGCTGTCCTGCCTTGCTTGGGGTGTGATGATTAAAAAAAAAAAAAAACCTGTTTGAAAATTATTAACATTTTAAGCTTGATTATTTTTTTCCCCCATTCGATTCTTCAGTCTCTCTCCATAGAAATTTTAGAAGTTACATTGTATTAATAGTGGCTTTAATTTGCAATTTAGAATTAACCTATTGATGTCCACTATCCCATTTTGGGGACAATGGGCAGTCAGTTAATTGCCATATGTGTTACACGCTTGGGTGATCATGTCTCTTTCAAGTCATGACTGACTAGGCAGATTTTCCTGCACTGTTTTCATTCCTTTCTGTGGTAGACTGGTTGCCAACTAAGGGTATAGGACTCAGTCTGTACTGCTATTCAACCCATAGCTGTTGGGATAAAAAATGGATTCATACCTTTCTCAAGGGTATTTGTGCGTAAGTGAATGTAATGGACCTGTCTGGAATTCAAAAGGTTAGGTATAAACCTATAATCAATAGTGTATTTTTATTTTAATTCTTGTGATTAATAACAGACTTTACAGTGGACATTAATCGGTTATATTGGCAGAGCTTTAAGCTACAACAATTACCATTTCTAAAAATCTTGCACAATAATTTGGAATTGATTTTAAATAAATATGAAGAAAAGAAAATGTATATCCTTGGTGGAAAAAAACAGAATAGCCACAAATTAATTTTATTACCAATACTTATATAAAAAATAGTTTTTAATTAGCTGAGCTGATGTGATAACTTGACAAGGGTTCCTGAAAGATTTAAGTATAGATTAGTCTGGCTCTGTGTTAACAAGAGTTCCTACATAGGTCATCTCAGCATCAATAAGTTAGTGAGAGCTCTCTAATAGATTTGTATAATAGCTTATAGTAATACATAGTTAAAAATAAGAATGAAAGAAATTGAAATAGACAGCAGAATAAATACCAGTGTCAGTTCAACAAAAATAGGAATGGCTAAAGATATAATGGGAGAGCTTGGAAGAAAGGTTTATTCTCTCATTTTCATTTCCCCTATTATGGGCATTGTTATATTCAGGATATAATAACACCATACATCATGGACAGAACGAAATAGGTGAAAGGAAAAAGAATGACAAACATTTTATAGTTTTATAATGCTTTGTTATACCCAAAATTATATATACATATGTACACATGTCCCATGCAGAGAAATTATAACATATATACAACAACAGTTTGTAAAAAAAAAAAAAATATGCAATAAAGCATCTTTACAACAATACCATTTCTCTCCAGGACTTTAAATCAATAATAAAATTAATTCAAGGGGAAGTTAAGTAGAATGTTTCTAAAACATAATAATAATAGAAATTGGAAGTGTTTTCATTATCTTATTTTTTTTTTATTTGTTTTCATCATTTTCTATGTGATGATGAACAGGTAGTGCGACCGATCATGAAGGTGTATTTGTGCACCAAACATCTCTTTGATTTTCATTGACTTACCTTTGCATATATGTTGTTTGTGCTCAAGAATAAAAGAATCAGACTCTTCCTTGATTCCTTTATCCTTACCGTGAACAGGAAAGTATTTTACTTTTGTTCATCCCCCTCTCTAAATTTGTCAATTTGCCCTGCTAGGCTAGCCATCATTGTAATTTTTTTTGCCTCTCCCATTTGTCTGTTTCATGAGCTGTTTACCAAAAAAAATGTTGTCCAAACAGAACAAGAGAACATTAAAAAAAATTTCAACTTCTTCCCTTTGTTTGGCTTTTTATATTTCTTCTGTACCCGCAATTTGTCATGTCTTTTTTTATCGGTGGCAAGTATTTAAGCTGACAATTTTCAATTTGTAAATGCAAAATGTTTTTTAACTATTCTTCCTCTTCAACTACAATGTAGTCAAACAAAATCTTTGTCGCCCATTGTTCTGTTTTGGTAGAATTAATAAAACTCAACCTTATCTTTTGTAGGTGCAACAACTCTTTCTGAAATACTTACAAATGTTCGAGAAAATTGCTTACAAAAGCAAAAGTGAGATACAAAGAATGATGGATAACATAGCTCAGGTAAGTAATATATTGTCACCTGTAATCAAGTCAATGTGGTTGACTATAATTCCTTCTTTTTTTTTTTTCATTAAGATGGGAAACAAGGAGTAGGTAAAAAAAAATCATTTTATAGCTTGTGGTATCACTCACATCATACTAGCAGAGAGAGCCTCGTGTTCACAGGAATAAAAATATACAAAGAAATAACACTAAAAGTATGTTAAATTGTAAATTAAAAATCATATAAGTTTATTTCTGTGTGCTGGTGTGTGAGTATTTTAGTTATGTGTTTTAAGGTTGCATGTCATAGAGGAAGAAAGTTACTTTGTCTTATGACCAACAAAAGTGCTGAAGAGAGGAAATGGATGACCTTTGAGGGTCCGTAGCAAAGAGAGTCAGTTCAGCATTTTATAGTGCAATGGATCTGTTTCTCAGACAAGAAAGTTTTTCGTTGCTTACTGGGAGAACTTTTATTATTTTGCTTTTATTTATTTTATTTTCAACAAAGTTTTAATGTTGTTTTATTTTATTTTATTTATATTATTATTATTTTATATTTTTATTTATTAATAATAATGTCCCTAAAAGATTTTAGAAAATAACTTTTAAAATATTCCAGGTGTCCAGGATTGGTTATTAAATATTTAAAAAATGGAATATTCCATTTTTTTTTTTTTTAAATTTTTTTTTTTGCTTGTAACTTTCTTATTTGCTTGAATTTGTTCAAAATTTGATAGTTTACTCTTAACAGTACATCAATTTGATATTTGTGTTATGATGGGCTTTGCTTGACTCTTGTTTTTGTTTAGTAAAATACATCATATAGTCATCACAACAACAAGCTGAGACATTTATACAAAATAATTAGAAGCATTTATTATTCAAATGATTCTGTTGTACAAACTTAGGGGAGTGAGAAAGTTCTTATAATGCAGTTGTTAGTAAAAATTTCTGTGTTTCTGTTGGGTGAATGAAATAAAGATTTTGGAAGTTATAAGTTTATCAGTAAAAACTATTTTTAATAAAATGTGATAATTGGTTAAGTTGACTTATCTGTGGTCTTTATTTCTGTAGCTGCTCAGTTTCACATGCTCTTTTTGCAAAAGACTGATTAATAAATGGAGGTCTGTAAATTTCCCTCCAGTAGGACAGTTTCCATTTTCTGTGGAATCATAGGAATTAGAATTTTGTTATAATTTTCTGTAATCACAAGATCACTACATATGAATAGAATCTAGCATTCCCTCCCTGACAAATCACATTTATTTAATCATTGACATACAGTGTCTTTTCATAAGTATTCTCAGTGTCAATCTATTGGTGTAAAAAGAGTGAAATCTTCAGTGTTCAGCATATTGTCGCCTAGTATCATAAATGTCATGCGTTACAGATGTGGTGGAGGCACAGAAAGTCATCATTCACATGTAGGAAGCTGGCAGAACTGAAAAAGAGATAGCTATCAAGATGGGATGGTCCCAGTCTGCTTATCTTGAAGATAACAAGACTACTTATTTAAACTGGTCAAACTGCAATTCCAAAGTCAAGACAATCGATAGAGATGAATATCTTCTAAATATGATCCTTATTTTCAGAACGTGGAATGATGCTGGGGTAGTTGTTTCTCAATCCACAAAACCCCAGAGACTGATTGCTTGATTTGGTTTTTATGGCTGATCAACCATTGGTAGGTTATTTAACCTTCAGTGTTAAACATTCTCGAAACCGCCCCTAAATATCAGCTCTCAAGTCTCACTCTTTGTCATCAAAGTCATACTGTTTGCATGATTTCCTACATTATCTCTGATGATGTCATCATATATTATGGAAGAGTACACATGGTATTCGCAGGCGCATTGGCATGGCCAAGGACACATTTCAAAAGCTATGCAGTGTACTGAGAGACAGGAAGATTTTGTTGGAGACAAAGAAATGAGTACTGGACTGTTATAAATCTATCCTCCTATATGGCAGTGAATGCTGGACGACCTCTTCAAAGATGGAGTGACTTGAAGCAACTGAAATGTGGTTCTACAGAAGGATGCTGAGGATACCATGGATTGAACAAGTGAGTAATGACAAGGTTTTGAAGAGGATGCAAATGAAAAAAAAACTTTTATTTGGCATCAGGAAGAGACAATTGAAGTTTCTGAGACATGTAACGAGAAAGGAGGGCTTGGAGAATCTAATACTCACAGGACAAAGGGAAAGGGAGACAGGGGAAAGCAGTGCAGAACATACTTGATAGGCTTGAGCAAGTGGATGGCAGAGTGGCATTTGAGAGAGATATCAAGAGGAATAAATGTTAAGAGCAACAAGGGATAGAGGTAAGTGGAAGTCCATGATTGCCTACATTTTCAAAGGACACAACTCATAAAGAAGAAGATATATGGGGTGGGTTATGGCGGCTTAACAATGAAAGCTGATATTTACAGGGTAGGTTTGGTGCGGATTGAACATAAAAGGGTTACAGTTCAAACATGTTTTGGATTGTAAGTATAATTTTTTACATTTTTTTTTTTTTTTTTTTTGCGAGTGAAAATTGTATTAATTTTCTTTTTAGATAACAATAATTTTTCCAGATTAACATCCTACTATTTAACCTATTGCTGGGAGGTGAAGAGATGGATTCATACTTTTCCCAAGGGTATTTGTGTGTAAATGAATGTAACAGAGACAACTAGAATTCAAACTCGGCTTTCCATTTCACTCATTTGTAGCCACTATTAACTCCCTCACCCCCCTGTCTCACTACAGAAACTCTGATCATCACATCTGATATTTATTTTGAAGCTACTATTAAATAGAAATCTGTTTAATCTGGGCTAAAGACCATCATTGTTGGTTAGTCGATCAATGGGATCAGGTTATTTTCAGTGATAAATTGAAACTTTTGTATTTTCTTTGGTGATCATGGAAAAAATCATAGGGTAGACATAGTGTCAAATGCATGAAAAATCTGTAGAATTCCTTCAATCTGTGATGATTTGTGGTTGTATGTCTGTTACTGATGTTGGAAAGATTTGTTTCTTGCTTCTGTCTGTCTGAATGTCTTAGATTATTTCCATGAATTGTGCAATGGTCTCATCCCATCACCCCTATCTTGCTCGCAAATCTTTGATATAAGACACCCCACTCTACTAACATCTCAATTTTTATAAGGCAGTATTCATATAAAATATAAATTTTATTGTAAACTAATCATGTACAATAATGGATCATTTTTTTTTCTTTTATAATCATTTCCCCGCAAGAAAGTCAGTACTCCAACTGGTGCACAGGGGGCTATATAAGAGGGGAGCAAAGAGAAAGAGGCATAGGTTACAGGGGCTGTTAGAAAATGGTTAAAAGAAGGATGGGAATACTAGTGTGAAGAGAGTTGTGTGAGAGTAGAGTGAAAAGGGAGAAGAACAAGATACAGGGAGTGTTGGGGAAAGGATAAAAGAAGAATGGGAGTCAGGGGGATAAGAGATGGCAATTGACATTGCATTTAAACTCTTGGAGATTGTATCTATCAGGGAAGCAAGTATACAGAAGGGAGTTCCACAGGTGGGAAGTGCAATAAAAGAATGCAATACAGGTAAACAATTCAACTAGAAATATTGAAAATAAATACAATGCATCTGAATACAATTAATGACATATCATAATAGATCGTTCCATTTATAAATCAATTATGTTTTGCAACAATTTTTAACATCAGATTGAGATTTTTCTTGTGAAAAAGTTGAATAATTTTAACACATTCAACATTATGAATAAAAAATAGTGAATTTTTTATAATGTTCCTTTGAGACTTAGTATGGCCAAAGTAAAATTCATGGATTTGGATGAAAAATAAAGACCCCAGAATAACGTCAAAACCTGTGAAAATTTTTGATCCTTTAATCGTCAATTGTGCTTAAGTTTAATTTGTAATATATATAAATTTAAGTAGAAGAAAACAAATGTTGACAAGGTAGTAAGGGTCACAAATCACTTCCCAGGGCCCCAATCAGGCTTAAGATTCAGGGTTAGTATGCACCAAATTGTTTCTTTATTTCATAGATTGAATAAATTTATCTTCCATCATAACCTTGCTCCACCTTCATTCAGCAAAATCTACAAAAGAATGGCTTAGAGAGAAGAGGATAATTGTTCTTAACTGACTGGTAAACAGTTCAGATGCAAATAAAAAAATAAAAATAGACTCTTATTGAAATATATCCATAAAAATAGACTTTTATAGAAAAATATACATTTTTGAAGGAAAAATATTATCAACAATACATGTTTGAAATAAAAAATTACTGCCATAATACATTTTTGAAAGAAAAAAATTATTACCAGCAATACATTTTTTTAATACAAAACTAAAAGACATCTTCAGTTTTCTAAAATAAAAAATAAAAAAAATGTCATCAAAATCTAACTAAATCAACCTTCTCACTATAACCAAACATTAAAAAAAAAAACCATTAAAATCCTACCTTTTTTGGCATTAAATAACCCACAGAGGTTGATATGCCATTAAACAAAACTCAAACTCAATTTCTTTTAGCTGCTTCTTGTTTCATATATAGATACTTAATTAGTGGAATATACCATTCCTTCCTACCAGCAGAATGTCTTCAAGGCATTTAATTAAATTCATGTTCTTTATTTTCAGATGATTAATCAAACCTTGCTGAAAAATCGAATGAACTACACAAATATTTATTTTCAACTGATGATAGCTGACACTGAAAGAGAAAAGAAACAACATAGTTACTGGAAATCGCGTGTCGAGTTTTGGAAAGACGTAAACATTTATCGTTTCCTTGATCAATTCAGGTTCGTTGAAACTGCTTAGTGCATGTTTACAATTTACTTGTATCAGTATTCTTTTTATCATTTCACCCCAAGTAAAGCAAGAATAGCCACTAGGATACAAGGGCCTACTGAGTGTCAAACAAACAGAGAGGACAATGAGAGAACAGGAGTCAAAGAGAAAGAAGATTGTAGAGATACAGAAGGCAATAAGGCGATTATCTTCTTTTCATGGAGATTAGTTACATAGGTCATGTGATGGACTGCTTAGTGACGTCACTCTATACAGTGACAAAAGTGGCAGTCAAATTCAGTATTTTACAGCAGCTAAACTGAAAGGTTATTGCCTTTAGCCTGGGGACCCACATGTCTTAGACAGAGGCTAAATTTGACTTCCCAGCAGCTAAGACATCCATAGTGTCATTTTCCTTTGGAAATATATAATTCCCAAATATAGAAAGAATCTTCAGCTTACAGTCCTCAATTTGGGAAAATGCAAAACTCATAATTTTTGATTTATGGAATCTGTCCTCACCAGGGACATAGATAAATCCAGCCTGTTTGAATCTGGAGTCCTAAATATGGCTTTTCCAGACACAGGTGTATCTCCATACTATATGTAAAACTCTTCCTTTTTGTTTCTTCTCATACTCTACTTGAACACAGCTTTCTCATTGACAAATGTTCATGCAAAATGGTGAATACGCTGCCTTCTGATATGTTCAACTCTTCTGCTATCTCATGGATCTTCAATTTACGATTGACCAAAACAAGTGTGTGGATTTTTTGTGTTTTCTGGAACAACTACCGATTTTGGGCAACCTGAGCGTTTAACATCATTTGTGTCTGTACAATCGCATTTAAAGTCAACATACAATGTCTTAACCGTTGTTTCCAATGGAGCAGAGTCCGAATAACACTTATCAAGTCATTGCTTTGCTTGAACAGTATTTTTTCTCATCAGAAAGCAATGCTTTATCAACACACAAAATTCAGAATTTTCCATTGTTTTGAAAATTTGCAATAGTAGCTTCACTTAACTGTAACTTGTAAACTAATAATTCGATTATGCCCAACTTTTGTCATGTACCATTTGAAGGTTAGTACTTCATAAAAATCATGTAGATTTTTTTATTAGTGGTGTTATATATATGTCAGGCCCAAGACATATTGAGTGATGTGTTAGGTGACCAAAAATGTCTGATCTCTGGTGGATGTGGGACACTTTTTGCATTTCAAGCGTGTTTTTCATATTCATAGATGTGTTTGGTTGAGTGCATGTTTGAGTGAGTGTTTGAACAAATCATTAAGTTACAAAGTCCTGCATTAATTTGGTCCAGGTAACTGATATTTCTGCTACATTTAGTGACTTGGTGAGGGGTTATTGCTAACAGTATTTTTTTAGGTTCTTGTAAAATGCTTCAACTCATACTGTAAATGCACATAGGAGGTCATATTTTTTTAAATTGGACAAATTAGGACTTAATAGAGATGCTGAGGTATTAAGGTGGATGTAGTCAGTAAGTACGGAAGTGTTGTCTTGATGTAAGGAATATTGTTGTATGTCTGGGTCAGTGATTATGGCTAGCTAAGTTTAATTATAAAACAAAAGAAGACTAGCCTTTCCTCATCCCCCTTTTGGCCTTGTGACACATTTTTGTAATTATTAAAAAATAAGTATTGCTCTTTGCTATTGGTACCTAGACTTTCTTAATATAAGCACAGTACTAGACTGGCAATAAGGTCTCATCAATTTACAGTTGAATTGGCTAAATGTAACACCAAAAAATCCACAAACTCGTTTAGGCCAATCGTAAATTAAAGTTGTTTGAGATAGCAGCGGAATTGAACATATCAGAAGGCAATGTATTCACCATTTTGCATGAACATTTGTCATTGAGAAAGCCGTGTTCAAAGTGGGTGCTGCATTTGCTCACAGTTGATCAAAAACAATAACACGTTGACGATTCCGAGTGTTGTTTGCAACTGTTTCAATACAACAAGAAAAAGTTTTTGCATAAATATGTGACAATGGATGACACATGGATCCATCACTTCACTCCAGAGTCAAAGACAGCTGAGAAGACAGCAGCAAATGAAAAGGGACCAAAGACACAAACATCAGCAGGCAAAGTTTTGGCGTCCGTATGTTTGCTTTAATTATTTATGTTTTGTTGATGTTTATGTGTTATATTAATTTAAATGTAGGGTGGTATTATAAGAAGTGTGGAATAGAATTAGAATATAGTGACAGTAAATTTTAAATTATTTTATTGTAAAAATTGAGATTGTAGTTAAAAATCCGGTGTTAAAGTAGAGCTTTAAATTAATATAACACATAAACATCAACAAAACATAAATAATTACAGCAACATTTAAAAAAACATAGATACAACTAAACAAAAAATACCTGTCAGCGAACTATTTAAATTTCATCTCTACGACTATTTTAAATATCAAAAGGTTATAGTTTGTGACTGATGTCATAGTTTTCTGAAATTTTTCCTAACCGCCTTAAAAACTAATATATATATATATATGTACATACAGTGGTAGGATAACTCTCTAAGAGAGCTCTAAATATATATGTATATAAATACATATAGAGCAAATATAAGAAAAATTAAGACAGACACGTTATTTCATGGTAAATCGGAAGTATAGGTCTATTTCAGGCGAACCATCATCAGCTTCCGTCTTTATTTTACAAAGGATTTTACGTGAATTCATGTAAAATTCTTTGTAAAAATAAGACGGAAGCTGATGGTGGTTTGCCTGAAATAGACCTATACTTCTGATTTACCTTGAAATAACGTGTCTACCTTAATTTTTCTCATATATATATATATATATATATATATGTGTGTGTGTGTGTGTGTGTGTGTGCATGTGTGTCTGCTCTTTATTTGTAAGTTTGTGTATATAAGTGTATATATATGTTTTTTATGTGTGTGTATATATATATTGTATACATATGAGTTGTGTGTGTATATATATATATATATATATATATATATATATATGACTTTGTGGGTATGTATCTTGATTTTATTGTTGAGATGTTTCTTCTATCACTATATTTGACAAATGTTGATGTTAACCTTTCTTCCTTAGAGTATATATTCATATAATATTAGTCTATACCAGGAGGTTGGCAACCTTTTGCTAACTAAGTGCCAACTTAGGGTTTTAAAATCATTCTGTATGCCAGCAGTATACATATTTTCATGCAAGTCAAGGTCATTAATTCTGTTCTATAATATATTTTATATAGTAATATATACATTAATACGTAAACCACATTAATAGAAATAAACTGTTTTTAAAAGTCTTTATTATTAATGGGAGCCTTGCCCTTGCATGGTTTTAGCCAGTTGCTCAATATCAGCAACATACTTTATTACTTTGAGTTTTACGCAATTTGGATGCCATTGGAAATTGCTTAGCATGCTACAAGTTGTCAATCCCTGCTCTATAGTAAATACATCTTGTCTTATTTTAAGGAATTACCTTGATTCCAATGAAGTCAACATGCCTCCCATTATTGATGAATTGAAGGAAGAAATGATTACTGAACACACAAGCTTAAATAACCAGTACAAAGAATTACTAAATGCATTAAGGTATATTGAATTATTTTTTTTGTTATTTGTTTGTTGTTGCTATCTTTATTTTGTTTTTTTCTTCTTCCTCTTCTTTATGTATGTATCCCAGTCAGATCGTCTTACTGTTCATCTTGCAAAAATATTGAATATGTTAAATTGAAGATAGCATTTATACATTGTACTTATTTGCACGTAGATAAATATAGAATTTCATGAATCTCATGCTTTAAAGTGGAAAATAATTACCCATCAAATTAATACAGAATTCATAGATATCTTTTATTGTAAGGGTTTCACGAACCCCCCTCACTGAATCTATGATATCCCCACCAAATCTTTTGGACAAGGCCCCCTATTCTATTGCATATCAATTTTTATAAGGTAATATTCATATAAAATAAAAATCTTATTCTAACCTAATTATGTACAATAATGGATCATATGCAATAGAAGTGAACAATTCAATTAAAAATATTGAAAATAAATACAATGTATCTAAATATTAATTAGAGACACGCCATAATAGATCATTCCATCTTAAATAAATCAACAATGTTTTGTGACAATTTTTAGCATTGATTTGTGATTTTTCTTGTTAAAAAGTTGAATAATTTCAACACATTCAACATTATGGATAACAATGGGTAGTTTTATATATATATATATATATATATATATATATATATATATATTTTTTTTTTCCCCAATTGTAAACGAGTTATTACGCGACCTAGATTTCTACCATGTGTGGGATCTTCAGGCGATTTTCAATAACTGATTTTACCGGTTACCTTTTTTTTTTTTAAGAACATTCATGTAACAGTGTGTTTTTTTTTTAGCACTCACGTGGCAGAGAATTTTTGAACACACAATTTTTATGGTAGAAACCTAGGTCACATAATAACTCATTTACAAATGGAAAATATTTAAAAGTTCTACAATATAATTGTATTGAACACTTTAATACAAATGTACACTGGTTTAATTTTATTATGACCAAAAACTAAGTAATTAAATAATCAATATATATATATATATATATATATTAGACTTAACATAACAGAAACAAATTCATGAATTTGAAGGAAAAAAAGAAAGACCCCAGAATGGCATCAATATTTGCAAAAATGTTTCATCCATTAATAGTCAGTTAGGCCTTAGTTTAATTTCTAATGTAAATAAATGTAAGTAGAAAAAAGCAAACGTTGATAAGATAATAAAGTTTACAAAGATCCTCCAGTCAGGCTTTTCGGCTGGGGGTAGTTCCACCAGCCTTGACACAGGTAGAAAGTACACTATCAGGCCATCTGTTTGGCTTTATATATTTTGTACAGATATTTACCTAATCTCCCCACTGAGACATGGGAAAATTTATTGTTAGGGACCTGAGTGCATACGCTCAGGCCAAAGCCAAAAATTCCCTAGCCTCCGCAACCGTTGGTTGTGCTGACCTTAGTGTCAACCACCAAACCACACCTCTAGTGCAATGGGGTTGCACAGCTGTACAACTCCATTGCACTAGAGGGGTGGTTTGGACCAGGCACCTCTTAGAAACATATCTGTTTTCAGATAGACACAAGCCACACTCTGCCCAAGGACAGGGAAGCAATTGAGATATGATGATCCCTACCAGTTTGATGGTAGATAAGTATATATCTATATATTTTGTATATAGTTGATCAGCTTTCCATTAGGGCTTATCTGCTTCTTATGAACTGCAATATACAAGGTTTCTACAAAAAGTATTTTGCTCTTTTGAAAATCTAGGGTTGTGTGAGGAGAATAGAACAAATACTATTTGTTAGGGTTACTTATTTGGTTCTGAGCTTGTATACTGTGTGGCTTGTCATCATTGTGTCAATGTTTCTGCCCATTCTTCACATTTCATGCATCATTTTTGGCCTGCTATTGTATGACCAAAGTTTACCTGTTGGATATGGCTCTCTACAATTTCAGGCTTTACCCACAACTGAAAATACCTTTTTTTTTTCCTAATCATTTCACCTCAAGCAAGGTAGAACCACCACTAGTGCACAGGAGGTTAAAGTGAGATAAAAGACTGGGTACAGAAGGTATTGAAGAAAAGATAAAACATTAATGGGATTCAAGAAGAAGAAGTCCGTAGAAAGACTGTGGGTGAGATTGAGGAGTGGGTAATGAAGTAGCTAGTAGTGATCCCAAAAGAGAATTTTGAACACATTTGAAATGTGGAAGTGATTCAGGGATGTTTCTCAGAAGTCCCAAGGAGAGTATTTTGAAATGGACTAAGGCAACATTGCCTTATTAAATGGTTGGATACTCTCCTGACAACCATCAGTTATCAAGATTAATCTTCTTAAATACTGAGCTAGATGTTGGGTGAAGAAGATTGTACTGTGCCATTCTACCAAGTGGAGAGGACCTGCTTGCCTTGTAAATCAGAATTTGAATTTTTTTTACCTGGTCTGGCTGTTTGACATTAGTGGGATACATTTAACTACCTCAGCCACAAAGTACACCTCTTTGTGAGTAAAAGAAGTTTTTTGATCGAAACAAATTGAAAATTTAGAAAATAAAAGGATATTTGTTAAAACACCATTTTCTTTAGAATTTTGAAAAAGTCTTATTTTGATATGTCCCAAGGGGAAAAGCAGAACCATATAAAATTTTAATAGATTAAAAGTAATATTTTTTTTTTACCATTTTGTCTATGTATTCTTCTCATGAAACTAAAGTGTCAAAAATGATAAATAGGAGTACACTGTAGGTTTTCACTATCCTCCACATCTAGAAATGGACTCAACCAGATAATATATTACATGTGATGTAATAGGTGAAGAGTTAGTGTAGCTGTAGCAGCCATAGAACACACACGGGATATTATTTGACTGTTGAAGGGAACTCTTTTTCTGTCATGGCAACTGCTCTAAGTTTTCTTTGCATGGAATAATAGTAAAGCTATACCAGAAATATATGAATTGACTTCAAATTTCTCAATGTGCTTAGTCTGTATGTGTGTATATTAATTCTGTAGATTTATCTATGAATATGGGATAAAAGTAGAGAAAAGCAATTTACATGTGGACTATTGTCCTTATCTTTGTTGTTATTATCACAATGTTTCAGCTTGCTTCATCTGTTTTTTGATCTAGGTAATTTTCAGGGAATTTTAAACTGAGTCCTTAGTTAATCTACAGAGTCCTTGTTCTACAGATTCTCTCTAATGATATCTTGTCAAATTCTTATTCAGTAACTATAAAAATTTTATATTTTTGTACCATGGATGTGTGTTGTGGTGTAGTGGATAACTGCTTGGAATGAGAAATCAAAGAGTCTTGTTTGAAATCCAGTCAAGTTTGTTGCATTCACTTTCATGCAAATATCCTTGGGAAAGGTATGAACCCATCTCTTGTCCTCCCAGCTATTGGTTGAATTGCAGAACAGGCTGGTTTCTATAGCCTTGTTTGGCAACCAGTTTACTGTAAAAAAAAAAATAGCAACCTTCGGCTGGAAAAATGTATGCCTAGTCACTCATGAATCAAAAGAGACATGATCACCCAAACATGTATCACATATGGCACTTCACTAACTGTAAAACAAAGTTAGACTACAGTTAAAGATGTAATGAAAGTTTTTACCATCTAGATTGTTATTTACACATACTGTTGAGAATAGTGTATTTTTAAGACAGCCAGATGGTTTGTTAAAAAAAAGTTGTAACAGTTGTTTGAAAATATATTTTTCAAATTGGCAGTTAAAGAATCACCACAATTATTGCTTTGTGAATTGTTGCAAATTCAGTTTTTGAATTTGTGAAAAAGATATATTTTATTGTATTAACTGACCACCAGGTAAATATGGTCTCATGCCCTTATAAAACTTGGAATTGGCATCTCTGGGAGCCAACTTTTTCTCATAAAAGGAGGCAGATCACTGGAGAAGATAAAAAATATTCCGACTTCAAGGCAGTTAAACGTCAGTTGTGAAGAAAGGCGGCCAGCTGCATGGAGCAGAAGAGTTTTTAGCTTTTTCACATATGGAAGTCACTAGCCACTGCTAGGAGATCAAAAGATTATGATATTTGCAAGGGCAATGCTGACAAAAAAAAGAGCAAAGAAAAATTTTGAAGCCTACCATGCCACCACTAATAATGGAAAGAAAAGATAAAGAAATTCTTAAATTCATAAATATTGTTGAGGCTCTAGTGAAGCATATGGTTAGTCAAACAGAAAGAAAAACTGAAAGACATTTCCTAAATATCGTTAAAGGTCATGGGATGAGTCAAAGTAATTTTCTTTTTTATTTCATTTTGTATTTCTGCCCTTTTGAAATTTTAGCTTTCTCAAAGTTTGTGTTTTATTCTTCATTTTCAAAAAATGTACACTTAACTTGTTATCCAGTCCTAGTTATTGGATAAGTTCAGAAAAGAAAATTTTTGTATAAGCTCTAGTATATAAATTTTGCATTTGTTTCATTTTGTGTAATGTAATCCATGTTTGTTCTTTTACATTTCACTTAGTGGTTGAGTCTTGCTTGTGCCTCGCTTGGGGTGAAATGATTATAAAAAAAAATCAACTTTATTGATAAGAGAGACACATTCTCTTTCTCCCTTTTCTTACTAACTAAACTTTTGTATTTTGCACAAAAATTTAGATTTTGTAGGAGGGGGGTTAATAAATTCTTACATTTTGCACAAAAACTATATTTGTTTATTGTGTAATTAAATTTTTAATCTAATTGCACAGTTATTGTTCACCTTATTTCAAATGTGTGCAAATCTGTACTGCCTAGCTCAGGGATTGAACTCACAATCAATACTTCACCAACACTTTAATCCACTACCCTAGTAGATTAAAGTGCTGGTTTATGAATTTGGATGTACTGATGTATGGTCTCTTGTTATATTTCTAGAAATTTATATCCACCTAAATGTTTACCAAGGCTCCTTGAACAATGGTATGAACAAACACAAGTGGTCTCCAATGGAATGTGTAAATATATTTTTTTTTATCTTACGTTGAGATACAAAAATAATCATTTATTATGTAAGTAACTATTACAGCAAAAAAATTATAAATTATATATTTTTAAATATAATTTTATCTGAAATTGTCACCAGTCAATTTTCTGTGTTCACATACATTTCTTATGTTCATTGCTATTGACTCTTTTATAGAAAAGACATTTTTATTCATCATAAAATTCTAAATCAGTCTGTCATTCTTTGGTACATACATTTAAATTGATTAATATTAACTTCTTAAGCATTCTTAATCAGTTGTCACTTACTTGTTTATAAATATATTGCAACTTGTATCTTTAATACAGATAGAATTAAAATATATATGTATAATAAAATTAACTAATTAACTTTAATTTTGTTAAACCGACAACTTTGTTTATTTGTTTTTAATAGAACTTGTCATTATAATTCTTATAACAAATATGCAAAGTTGAAACAACTCAGAATGCTATTATTAAAGGGCAATAACTCTAACAAGGGGAATAATTCTTTATTTTCCTGTCAGTAATTATGTAGAATTCAGTCAGTTAAGTGCCATACGTAATACACGCTTGGGCGATCATGTCTCGAAAGAGACATGATTGACTAACCAGAAGATTATCCCGCAGTAGGTTGCCATTGCTTTCTGCAGTAGACTAGAACTAGGCTATAGAACCCAAACTGTCCTGTTATTTAACCCATAACTGGAAGGAATAGACGGATTAATACCTTTCCCAAGGGTATTTGCGCATAAGTAAAATTCGAAGTAGGCTCGCCGATTTCTCGTTCCGAGCTGATATCCAATGCACCACAACGAACATTATGTAGAATTACTTAATTTAAAGAGTCAGAATAGGACGGCCATATTTAAGTTATTTCTGTATAATCAATTTACTCTTGATAATGGCTAAAGGTATAGTCAAAAGTGCTTAAAAAGTAAAACATTTGGCCAATTCCTACATAATTTGAGTTCTGAAAAGAAACAAAAGTCATAAGAACATGCAAAAAATCGTATAAAAAAACTATATGATAATATCTTGTCTGTCATTTTCAATGAAAACTTTATGTATGTGTATATATATATATATATATATATATATATATATATATATATATATATATATATATCTTAGAAGTAGTACAAACAAATGGGCTAACAGTCCACTGTTCATAGTAATTTACTTTTTTGAAGAGTGTTCCATATTTAGTAGAGCAATAATGGCAAGTAGTATGTGAAGAAGGTCTTACTTCTGTTGTAGAGGTAGAAATGGGTAACCTGGAAAACAGAATCTTGTTGCTGTTGTTACTGTTGTGGAGGTTAATTTCTTCTCTACCTCAGCAAATGTAAACATAAGCCTCAATCAAAATAGGATATTGAGTATAGGTAAATAAACATATAATTTATTTACCTAAGACAGATAACTTCTATCTGTTGATGTTCCTAAGGTAATTGAGAGAGAATGGTGAAATTAGAAGTGAAAAGGACATTATTGGTGGCATTTTTCTCTGAGAACGTCAGTGTTGACATCACACACTGATTTGTGATGCATCTTTCTCTCAGCGTACTGGTGTTGATATCAAACATTTGTCTGTTTTGGGTCTGCTTGAATTTGAAAATACATAGCTGTCAGTTGGCGCGACATTAAGGTCTTGATTTTTTAGCAAGAGTGGCTCTGACTGGTCATAATATATTATGTGTAGTCTGCTTTGGGTCATCCAGTGGTCAATATCTGGTTTGTGTAGAAAATGTAAGAGGCATGACACTTGTTATATCTCCAAGAAAGACATGGTACAACCTTGGTGATATGTCTTTGGTTATTTTTTAAGAAGCATGAGAATTGTGTTGTCTGTCATGGTCAAATGATCTAAGCAGCAAATTACTAATCTCCCCAGCAGGCTGTCAAACGCTCCTTAAGACAGCAATGTCTCCTGTTAACAAGGAAGTTAATCGCTTTCTTCGTCCTTATATGAAAATTTAAAGATCTTCTAAATTTAGACAATAAATTGACATTAAGATATAATACATTGTCTTAAATTTTTAATTGATAGAAAGTTTTAATCAATGATGTGTACATGAACAAGGCAATTAACTGGATTTGAAAAAAGAATGCATCTCAGTGTCTTATGAAAAACGTTTTAGAAATCTAAAACCTAATGATTATGGTAACAGAACTTTGTTTAACTGTTTCAGATGATACTGCCGGGTTTTATGTATTGGAATTAGAAAGAGAAAATCAAGAAATTATTAAAAGATGCAGGGAGAAATTTGAAGAGACCAAGGTAAATTATATATGCTGTAGACTAAGTAATATACTGTTGATTTAAATTATATGGTAGGATCTACATAGGTTGGAGTGGGAAAATATGAGAAAAGCAAAGAAAATAAATAATCTTCAAATAGCTTTACAAATTTGAATAATTTTATTACTAAGTATTAAAATAGCCTTTGGTTTCTTTTTTAACATGAAAGAAACAAGTTATAAATTTCCTCACAAAGTATGTGTGAAATTATCACAGAAATATCAACAATTTACATTATATTATGTAGGTGTTTAGCAGTAGGCTGTCAGTTAATTAATATTACTTTTATGGCTTTTACAATTTTGCTTTGTTTTATATGTTGCTTGGGTATTTTCGTAATGTAAACTGTGCAAACTGGTTCATGAAAATACTTTAAAAGCAAGTAATAATTTACAAAAATGGAACTTTCCTATTCATTAAGTTAAGTAGGCAAAAATTTGATGAATCAGTATTATTTACATCCTGGCCAAAGTTATATTGCAAAACTAGTTCATTTATATTATGCTATTTATAGGAAAATATCAGATCACAGAAAGTTAAAAGATTTATTAAACTCAGAAGTTTTATTGGTTAATGAATATATTTACAATTTTTAATATTGATTTTTAGGAGGGAAAACTGTAACAATAGAGAAAATGGCTTACCTCCAGGGCAAAAGCATATTCAAACTTATCTCACATGTAAAATGAAAAGAAAATGGCAGCCTTATTAAGTATCTTTGAAAACAATAGATCTCAGAGTCAAACAGACGTTCATGAAAATCTCTTTCAAACATGTGTAAATTTGCCACTCAATATACAAAAAGTCGTTAAAGAGCTGACAGAAAAAGTGTAAATGTGGTAGTAAACAGGAGACACATTTTGTTGGATTGTCTGACCTTTTGGTTGAAGAACTTTATTACAAGCCCAAAAAAACTGAATACAAAAAAAGGATTGTTAATCATTTTCTGGATGTGAGCCTTCATTTTCATTTAGCATATAACACAGAAAGTGTTATCTGATTTTTCAAAATTTGAATTCTGTTTGAGACAACCTCACTGATTGTTCAATAAATGCTAATTTGGGAATTTGAATTTGATGTTTGTTTGATCTTATTGAGATTTTAGTGATATTTCTTAAATCAAACACAATATCATTTATATAGGGGACTTGAATATTTGCAGGCTTTCATGACTCTGAGGTGTTCTAAGATTAAATGCCCAGATAGGCATATGCATATTACAAACTGTTGGGGCGCTCTCCACCTTTCCACCAAAATGGACTGTTTGAATGACTATATAAAATAGTAGTGATTATACCTCAGGAAGGAAGTCGAGTGAGCAAGTCAGTCTGGTATTTCCGGTATTGCACCGGAAGTGTTCTACTAGTCAATCTATCACGTCTCTATAACGATACTAATTACCTTGTTCTGTATTCTACTAATCCTCACCTCTTGTAAATACTTCTCTTTTCTGTCAATACACCTACTTTTATACTATTACGTTGTTTTGTATTATTCCACATAATTCTGTTACCCAACATAACACAAACAGAATACAATAATTATATCCTGAAATGTAAATGTATTAACAATTTACTATAGAAATGTATTGCACAAAAGAAACAAATTGTCAGTGGTCAGGAGCTAGTATGAAAATTACTGAGAGAATACAGCTATTATGTATTATGTGAATGTATTGCTAATGATTTTACTATAGAAATGCAGTGAAAATCATGAAGAAAGGAATTGTCAGTGGTCAGGAATTAATACAAGCATTACTGACAGAATAGTACTGTTATATGTATACTATAAATGTACTGCTCAAGATTTTGCTATAGAAATGCAGTAGAGAAGATGATTTTCACAGGAATACACTAAAGAGTATTGCACTCTAGAAATGCTATGACATCAGTCTGTACAACTGTTGATATTTCTTTACTTATATTTCAGGTATTACTTATTATGAATCAGCTCTGTTCTCCTGATAAGGCATCCTCATTGATGGAGGAGTTTTTACCCACAATTAAAGATATCGAGATGGTGTTTATTTCCTCCATGGTTGAAATAAAGGTATGTTTCAGAACTTACTCTCTCATCTATGTGATTTATCTCTCACATCTCTGGGATTATCTCTCTCTCTCACATCACTTTGATTTTCTTTCACTGATCTATTCAAATATCTCTCTCATCTTTATGATAATCTTTCTCCTATATCTGATATTATCCCGCTCTCTCTCTCTCTCTCTCATATCTTTAATTATCTCTCACTCATCTCTTCAATTATCTCTCTTTTTCTCATCTCTGTGATTATCTTTCTGTCATCTCTGAGATTATCTCTTTCTCTCAACTCTTCATTTATCTCTCTCTAATCTCTTCAATTATTTCTCTTTTTCTCATCTCTGTGATTATCTTTCTGTCATCTCTGAGATTATCTCTTTCCCTCAACTCTTGAATTATCTCTCTCTAATCTCTTCAATTATCCCTCTTTTTCTCATCACTGTGATTATCTTTCTGTCATCTCTGAGATTATCTCTTTCCCTCAACTCTTTAATTATCTCTCCCTAATCTCTTCAATTATCCCTCTTTTTCTCATCTCTGTGATTATCTTTCTGTCATCTCTGAGATTATCTCTTTCCCTCAACTCTTGAATTATCTCTCTCTAATCTCTTCAATTATCCCTCTTTTTCTCATCACTGTGATTATCTTTCTGTCATCTCTGAGATTATCTCTTTCCCTCAACTCTTTAATTATCTCTCCCTAATCTCTTCAATTATCCCTCTTTTTCTCATCTCTGTGATTATCTTTCTGTCATCTCTGAGATTATCTCTTTCCCTCAACTCTTGAATTATCTCTCTCTAATCTCTTCAATTATCCCTCTTTTTCTCATCACTGTGATTATCTTTCTGTCATCTCTGAGATTATCTCTTTCCCTCAACTCTTGAATTATCTCTCCCTAATCTCTTCAATTATCCCTCTTTTTCTCATCACTGTGATTATCTTTCTGTCATCTCTGAGATTATCTCTTTCCCTCAACTCTTTAATTATCTCTCTCTAATCTCTTCAATTATCTCTCTCTTTCTCATCTCTGATTATCTCTTTCTCTGTAAATTTAACAGATTATCTCTGTTATCTCTTATCTCTGAGATTATCTCTTTCACTGTCAGCTCATCAATTACCTCTCTCTAATCTCTGATTTTCCCACTCTCATCTCTGTTTATCTCTCTCTCATCTTTTCAGTTATCTCTCTGGGAAATTTAATTCTCTTTTCCTCAACTCTTCAATTATCTCTCTAATCTGTGATTATCTCTCAATCATCATCACAATTATCTCTCTCTTTCTCATCTCTGTGGTTATGTTTTTCTCAGTTTTGAGATTTTCTCTCTCAACTCTTTAATTATCTCTCTCTAATCTTTGTGATTATTTCTCTCATCTTTATGTTTATATATAACAAATCGAAATGGAATTGGTATTCGGCTCTCCAATTTCCATTTTCAGTACACCACTCACACATCAAAGCTTACAGCATCTGGCATTCTCAAGCGGTCACACATCTATGCGGTTTCCAGTTTTCTCTTTTCCAATCTCTTCACTCTTTTTTTTTTTTTTTTTTCAATTGGAGTAGATAGACTAAACTATCGCCCAGTTCACACTCCACTCACATCTATTGAACAGGTGAAGCGGCTCATCCCTTGTTTCCTCTTTAGGATGCGGTTTTCTCTTTTCCAATCTTTTCACTCTTTTCTTTTATTACATTTTTCAATTGGAGTAGATAGACTAAACTATCGCCCGGTTCACACTCCACCCACGTCTATTGAACAGGCGAAGAGGCTCATCCCTTGTTCCCTGGTTAGGATGTGGTTTCTGGCTTTCTTTTTTCCAAATCTTTTTACTCTTACGTAGCCCCCTGCGCATCAGAGGCGTTATCGCCTTGCTTGGGGTGATATGATTAAAAGAAAAAAAATATCCGGCTCAGCATTGCTTAACTTCAGTGGTTAAAATTTATCTTAAAAATCATTATCCTTATAGAAAGGCAGAACCAGCAGTTTGCAAAGAATTGGACAGATTTACTCTTTAGGTTTTGTTTATATTGAATTTTTCTGATGTATTGTTTGAGTTTTTTTTTTTTTACCTCTTAGCTTTTATATTTAATCAAAAATTCTCTTTTACTTTGTAATAAGTGCATAATAATCTTGTTGTCCCTCTTGTATCAGGACGATTTTCTACATTTTATTCTTTCAGCTTCTTCATTTCCTATCAACTACAATCTTCAAAAATGTAAATGCAACATCAGTCATCACCTTTTGTCTTTAAAATCCTAATTTTTTAATGTCTTCTCTTACTTTAACATTTTTGCAGCTTCTTTTTCTCTCAATAAGCTCTTGCATCTTAGTAGCTTTAATGCCTTTCTTGCAATAAAATGATAAAAATTACAAAAACTTACAATTGAAATTGTTAGATGTAACCATAAGTTCTATGCTAACAGTTTCTTCTCTTGCACTTCTCACATGTGGAACTATCTTCTGGCTTTTTGCTTTCCTGTCAACTATTTAGATACAATATCAATTGTCATTTTCTGTCTTCTTGAATCCTGTTCATTTATTGTCCTTTCTACTGAGGATGTTTTCTCAGTTTCTTTCATCTATATATATATATAAAAGGCAATCTGTGAGTGTGACTGTTCCCTATGCACGTCTACATTTTTAAGCTACGCCATTCAAACTTTCTAGGGACACATATCTACAGGGAAGCCAGGTCAACCCATACTTTTTGAGTTTAAGTTCAGCAATTTTCCCTTTCGCACCTTTTGGCCAATGGAGCCGATTGTTTATATTTGCTCTGTAAAACATCTAAGATCTAAGATGGTTGCTATATTACGTCACAGAAATCAAATCACACGTGTCAAACGTGACTAAAATATTTTTTTATTAAAAAAAAAATGAGCCTTTATTAATTTTTATTCCAACATTTTAAAAAATCATTTGGTGAACAAAAAATATGTGAATATTTTTCCCCGTAATTTTGAAACAAAAGAAATATTTTTAAAAAAAGTTTTTTTCAAACAAAAACAAAATATGTAAAAAAAAAAAAGTGCCAATGGTTAATTTAATTATTTAAGTCTTTTTTGTTTTTTGGGGGGTTTTTTTTTCAGATTAAATATTTTATACTTCAGAAAATAAAATTTAAAAAAAATAAAGCTTTTTTTCACTAAATATTTTATGCAGGAAATCAACTGTCTGTAATCCGTGTGGCATTAATGTAACTTACTCCTCTGAAATTAAATGTCTACATTTTTAAATATTCTTTGATAATTTCTGAACTGAGAGCATAATAGTTTTTATATTTCTAATTTCAGTAAAACAAAATAAATAATTTTTATTTTTATGTTAAATTCATTTAGTCAACAAAAAATGTAAATATTTTCCCCCGTAATTTTGCAGCAAAAACAAATGCAATGTTGTTTACAATGTCACATAAAACATCAAATAATGTTTACACAAATATACTCCTCTCATTGGTATCTTCTCCTACTACTAAAATGTTCTGAGTTGCTCAGGCAACGCCGGGCTATGATGCTAGTTCTCAATAAACCCTTGCGTCTTAGTGACTTAATTGCCATGCTTGGGGTGAAATGATTGTATATAATGAATCTCAGATTTTTACAAACACGATGAACACCTGCTTGTTAGAAATGTCTTTTGATCTACTTTGGGATTATTAGGGACAAGAGTTTTAAGGAGTCTAACCAACCAAGTACTTGTGCATAATAAAACCTCAATAATCTCAGCAAAATATTTCTTTCTAATATAAAATGTGTCATTAACTCTGTTGTAAAATTTTTATTTAAGATAATTTTCCTAAATGAAAGTGACATAAATAATAACAGCAAATTTACATTATTATGCTTTCACATGTGAGACTTATTTTCCTAAAGTTATCTCCCTTGACCTGTCAACATTAGACATTACAAACAAAACTGTTGTGAACCGGATATTTTGTTATTTTGATCACTTCTCAAATGCTTTAATATATCTCTGTGGTAGGGTAGTTTCGTTTTTTGAATCCGTCTCCCCAGGGATCCAGATAGTTATGAACAAATTTAAGAACATATTACTGGGACACAAAATTTAAAAAATCCATCAGAAATTGTGGGTGAAATTGACAGAATACCACCCAACTATACCCAATCCAAGACACACAAACTAGGCACCCCAATGCTCCCTATAGTATCACGGATAAACAGCGTTTTCCACAAATTAATAAAAGCCATAGCAAAAATCTTACCTCCCACACTTGGAACACTCAGATCAGCACACATTAAAAATTCCAGTGACCTTATCAACAGACTAAAATCTTTAGACATGACAAATAAAAACATGTCCAGCTTAGATACCAAGCCCCTATACACCAAACAAAACTATGTAAATATATCTTATATAACAATGTAAGAATACCTTCACACATGGGTTGGGTAAATGAATCACGTCATGGTCACCAGTGTAATGGGAGCAGTTGGTAGAAAGAATTTATTCTCCCCCAAACATTTCTCCCATTAATGAGCATTGTCATACAGTATAACCCGGATATAAGAGAGATTTTCTCTGGTCCCAAATTAAAGCCTTTGGTAATGTATATAAAAGAGACCAAACCCGGATGTAAGAGAACTTTTATCCGGTCCCAACAACTCTCTTATATCAGGGTTACACTGTATCAATGATATAACAATCTTGCAGACAAGATGGAATGGAATGGCTGAAAGAAAAAATGAATGGCAAATGCTTGTTCTCAATGAGACTTTTATATATTATGACATACACAGAATTATCTAAACTTATTTATAAATGGAACTTTGTGTGTGTGTGTGTGTGTGTGTGTGTGTGTGTGTGTGTGTGTGTGTGTGTGTGTGTGTGTGTGTGTGTGACCATTACCTATAGACTTTGAAATGGCTGAACCAATTTTCTTGCAAATTTACACAGTTGTACTATAAGCGTCTGCGAGTGTTCTTAGCTAGGTTTTGTGTCAAGGTACCCCCGATAAATATCAAATCGATAATCGAAAAAATCGTGTTATAGAAGGAGTGGTCCGATTTTAATCAAATTTCATACACTCATAGACAAAGACATAAGAAACGATATTCAGAAGTTTCAAGGTTGTAGTTCTTACAATAGTGCAGAAAATCAATAATATATATATATATATATATATAAAAGGCAAGATGTTTGTGTGCATGTCTGTTTATCTACCTGTATGTCTGTATTTTTTTCAGCCCTTTTATTTTAGTTTCTGCTTCGGGTTTGGCTCTAAGTAGGTATAATTGTAGTTCTTAGTCTCAGCCATGATACCATTTACTCAGAGGACTTATTTAGCTTTCAAAATTTAGTTTACGACGAAAAAAAACTTATTCGATATCGATACCAGGAAATCAAAATTTGACTTACATCCATTCATTTTTCTTTCAGTCTACAGTTTCGCTTTAACTGGAAACAACTATTGCTTTTTAGTCTTTTGTGCCAACGTCCAAAGAGTCTGAGCTCCAGGACCATGGATTAGTTTTAAAGCTTTCATTACACCCGAGCAACGCTAGGCTATACTGCTAGTGCATATATACAAGTGTGCACATGTGGAGAATATATGTCACATATATCTACTGCAAAGCAAAGTATAAGGAGGAACAAAAGGAAAGGTCTTACATATAGTTAAAAGATGCTCCTGATCTAGAAAAGTCTTTGTTATGACTCCAGATTTAAAGGAGCCAGATTCATCTGTGTCCCAAAGGGATATGGCACTATGTGCTTGTAAGTTGCTTGTCCCAACGAGATACGACAACACATGCCTGAAAGTTCTGGGTGAAGCAGGTTTTCACCTCAGCCTGGGCTAAAAAAGCCCTAGCAGAAAGAAATCTTTTTGTTTGGTTGCTGTCTGTGAACTTTCAATAGTATTAGCGCTTGGGTCACTGTATGGAGTGATGTCACAAAGCATCTGTCATGTGACTAAAGGTAGATAATTACCTTCTGTATCACAAGAGCAAGATTATAACAATGTACTCACCCAATTATTACATTGTATTCATGAACAAGATTTTTTCTTATTTATTTGTTTCTATTATTGTCATTAAAGTAATAAGTCAAATTATTTATTTGATATTGTAGAAGTAGGGAGATGGTTAATGTTTATTAAATTGGCCTTGTGTCAAGCATAACCAAACTCCCTACAACTTTTTTATTAGAATTATCAAAAGTTCATCAGAAGATGGATTTGTGAAAGAATTAAAGTATACCTTTTGTATGTTTAAATAGAAATTTATTAATAGAAAAGAATAACATGAATTGGTAGTAGTTAAAAATTTAATGAGAAATGGTATTAAGAAGTTAAGGGTATCAAGAGTTTGTAGTAGTAACTTGTGTGTGTTTAACTATGTATGAGTGTTATCGTTGGGTAGGAATGATGTAACACCCCAACGGATCGTCCGAACAATTTCTCCGGTGGCCGTTCTCCACGCTGTGATGTTTGCCGGGAGTTTGTTGAAAATGTCGGAGCCTCAAGCTGGGGGTACAAGATTAAACTATAAGGAACGAACTTCCACAACTTGGACGAGTTGAAAGGATGCTTTATTTCGTTTAGAGTTAGCCTTTTCGGTTGGGGCAGGCGAATGTGACACACAGCTCTAACTCTAACTAATGGAGATCAACAAATCCGAACTGACCGAAACAAGATGAACGGAGATTCTACTCACTCAACTGACTGATTCACTTAACTGACTCTCTCACTCTACTCTACTCTACTGATCTGACTCGGAAAAATTACCTGAATTTATTTAAAATTGATCCGGAAATCCGGAAATGCTTTAGACCACCGGTGATAAACATTGGCGACTGTAAGTCTGAAATTTCAGTTATTTTTTTATCTTAATAAAGCTTCCATGAAAATTCTCAATGTGGGTCAAGATACAGTAAAAGACAACCATTGACCGGGTCATTCGAAAACCCACCTCCTGAACTTATCTCTTTATCACATTAAATCACTGAGTGATTTAATTCAATATTTACCAGAGGAGTGGTAGGATTTAAAACAGTAATCGGATACCCTTGTCTCTTCCACAATTTTCCTCATAAAAGAAAAAACGTTTATTTATTTATTTTTTCCTCTTCTTTTTCACTTTTGTTATGTTTTTAAACTATTTTCTATTCTAATAAAATACATATTTTACTAAGCACCTTAATATACGCCTAGTTATTGTGTCACAATGATATTAAAGTACTCACTCAGTCTTAAAGGGTTCCATTTGGTTATAAAGTATAAAAAGAATGCTGGACAATATCATCAAAGACAAAGGAAAACTTGAAGCAACTAAAATCTGTGTCTACAAAAGGATGCTGTAGATATCATGGATCGAGCATGTGAGAAATGATGAGGTTTTGGAAAGGATGGAAACAAAAAGGAATGATAAAGAGGAAGGAGGTGAGAGAAAGAGAGAGGTAATAATAACAATCTCTCGACATTTGTCAAGAGACATGTTAATTACGTTTGTCATCCTCTCTCTGGTGACAGTCGAACTTGGTCTGTCTTTTATTTTGTTGGTGGGGCTCAAAAAGGTCATTTGGGAATACACTCCCGGATGTGATTCTGGCCTTTCCATTGAACGGTGAAAGAATTTGTTTCTGATAATTGAAGATTATTTGAATTTTGTTTTTAGATGTTTCCTAGTTTTCTATTGGCCAAAAAACATTTCGCATCAAGGTGTGAAATTTCATGAGTTTTGTTTTGGATTCGCTTTTGCATGTATGCTAAGCAAAGTTTGTAAATTCTTCTAAATTTTTTTTAATTTCTAACAAAATCAATGCGTTAGTGCTTAGAATTTGAATTTTAAATCTAGATCTTGTTTTGTTCACTACAATATCAACAACCAAACCAACAGAAGAGGGCAGCACCAGTCAGGTTAGCATAATCAAGGTGAACCTTGACAGACCAAACATCTGACAGCCCAATGCACCCATTTGCCAGTTCTCGCCTGTCTGAAACCTCTTTAAGCAGCAAGGGGCACTTCTGGCCAAGTGTGTGGGCTTCTCTATCATGAAGAATTGTCTCCAAAATCAAATTTACAGGAATGGTCTTGTCAAACTCTCTTTGATTACTCTTCAGGAGCAGGCTAGCTATCTCCACTGCTGCCACCAAAGGGGAAAAAGGAATAAAGAGAGAGGATGAAAATTCTAATACAAGCCAGTACCAACTACCAAGATCAAACTATATAGTGTGGTCTTGCAATTATTACTACTACTACTACTTGAAATAAAACAAAACAATTTTTAAGTATAATATTTTTTATGTCAATTTCCCAAAACACTTTACTCTCAAGATTTTGTAACAAATTATGGTGATTTTCTAAACATAGCTTACATGTGACACAAGGCTGAAAGTATGGGGAGCAATTTGATTAGAATCGAACTCGCTATTCAGTCATAATTGGTCTAGTGAGACAAACTTGCTAACCATACACCACATTGAAGTGCCTTAAGTGATTTTCTTAGCATAGCTTCAATATGGCACAAGAAAGGTGTGAAGCACCCAGTGAGAAACAGACTCACTACTCAATTGTAATTGATCTGGCAAGACAAACTTGCTAACCGTCACACCATGTCCAAGTGCCTATTTTTTTAACAAACTATAATCAACAATATTTTACCTTTTAAGCCTGCAAAAGGTGGCTATTCCTTCAACCTCATTATTAATGTATACAGTTTTGACTTCTTCAGCAATGTTTACTTACAAGACTATAAAAGTATGCAAGCCAAGTACAATGCAATATTTATGATTTATCTTTTTACAAAGAAATAAATTTGTAAATAATTTTTTTATTCAAAAATTTATTAAGTAATTAGAAAATTATCAAAATATAGTACAATGCAATATCTATTATTTTACCATTTTATGAATAACTATGAAAACAAGTTTTTTTATTCAATCTAATAATTTTTGTTGTTAATTCACACAAATTAAGAAAATCTGTAAATCCATTTTCATGTCTGGGATTTATTAAAATTTTAATTATCACTTTTTAAAAACAATAAACATTACCAAGAGAGTCAATAGTGCATATAAGGGAATAACTGATATAGAATCACTTGTCATGTTATATAATACACAAGTTTTTTTTTTTCTTTCTGCTAATTATTATTTGGTCCTGGGTATGACAATAAAGTACAACCAGCAACAAGGCCTCTGATCGAGAGGTTTGGAGGAGTGTGGAACCACCTCTTAATTGCTGTTGTTTGCAGGTCCACCCTGAACTGGGGCGGTAGCATCTGTTAGGGTCCCAGCTATGGGTAAATAGTTAACCCCCTAACTGAAGTCATTTAAGAAAAAGAAAAAGTTAAACTGGGTAACAGTCTAACTTTTTGCTTGGGATAGCAACTTGTCTAAGAGAAGGAAATCTCTGAAATAAAAAACCTCTATGCCTACTCTGTGTAGAATAGGGTAGGCTGAACTCTTTAACCTTGGTAGGTAATCTTTCTAGAGATGGCGTCTCATAAAAACACTGAGTCTCCAGTCTCATAAACTGGTTGGTGTTAGTAAGGGCATACAGCTGTAAAACTCGCTCTAATATTTCATGATGGTTCAATTACGAAGCCTTCAAGAAAACCCTGTCCAACTCATGCTAGCATGGAAATGAATGTTAAAGAACAATGATGATGATGAGGCCATATGAATAATGGTTTGTATAGTATCTCTCATTTTGTGTCATTTACTTATTTACCAACTTAATTATTTACCCCCTCAGTATATAATAACATCAATGTATGACATAAAACTAGTATTTCTCATTTTGTGTCATTTACTTATTTACCAACTTAATTATTTACCCCTTAATTATTTACCCCCTCAGTATATAATAACATCAATGTATGACATAAAACTAGTATTTCTCATTTTGTGTCATTTACTTATTTACCAACTTAATTATTTACCCCTTAATTATTTACCCCCTCAGTATATAATAACATCAATGTATGACATAAAACTAGTATTTCTCATTTTGTGTCATTTATTCCAACTTAATTTATTTAACCCCTTAATTATTTACCCCCTCAGTATATAATAACATCAATGTATGACATAAAGCTAGTATTTCTCATTTTGTGTCATTTACTTATTTACCAACTTAATTATTTACCCCTTAATTATTTACCCCCTCAGTATATAATAACATCAATGTATGACATAAAGCTAGTATTTCTCATTTTGTGTCATTTACTTATTTACCAACTTAATTATTTACCCCCTCAGTATATAATAACATCAATGTATGACATAAAGCTAGTATTTCTCATTTTGTGTCATTTACTTATTTACCAACTTAATTATTTACCCCTTTAATTTTATTTTTTAATCATCTCACTCTGAGCAAGGCGGTAATGCTACTGATGTGCCGGGGGCTGGCTACATAGGAGTGAGAAGATTGGAAAAGAGAAAACCGGAAACCGCATCCTGAACAGGAAACAAGGGATGAGCCTCTTCACCTGTTCAGTAGACATGGGTGGAGTGTGAACCGGGCGATAGATTTTTTTGTCCATTTGTGATTTTCTCTTGTGAGGCTATCTTAAGAGTAAAGTGTACACAACTCAACCAAGTACTCTGGATGATTTCAAACATACGCACCGTAATGGGGGCGCTAGAGGGTGTCATCAGTGATGTCATCACGAGGATCACTAGGAGGTTTCAGGTCTTTCAACATCATACCCACCTCACCGTGCCGACCCGACCAAAGATGATCAGCCTCCGGCACACCCTCGATAAGCGCTTTCAGACACTGGAAAATTATGTTTAGGCCCAGTACGAAACCCTGCAAATGCTTCCGATTGGCGACAGTCAGAGCCACTTTCCATTTAGAGGTGAACCGCACATGAGCTCGTCCGAAACATTAATTCCCCTTCAGTATATAATAACATCAATGTATAACATAAAGCTAGTATTTCTCATTTTGTGTCATTTACTTATTTACCAACTTAATTATTTATCCTCTTCATTATATACCAGCATTAATGCTTAATATAAAGCCAGAAAATAAGTTTCATTTGTTTTTGTCTTTTTATTCAGAGGGATCTCGATAAAGAATTTACCCACACCAATCAGCTCATCACTGACATGTATATTTTTCTTCAAAATGTTGCAAAACTTTGGCAAACACATGAAACTGGCTTAGGCCAACAAGAGGCAATGCTTCATGAGAGTCTGCAAGAACACAGGTGTTGGCATAATGAACACAACCAGGTAAAAATCTTTGCCATTTACTTTCATTATCATTTTTTTTTCATTTCCCAAACAATAGACAATTTAGCATAGCTTTGATACTAAAGCTCTAAAAGCACACATTTTAAAGATGGATATAGATATGTCAGTTATGTGCCTTATGTGATACACGCTTTGACGATCATGTCTCAAAAGAGACATGACTGACTGGGTAGAAGATTTTCCTGCAATAGGTTGCCATTACTTTCTGTGGAAGATTAGTCGTCAACCAAGACTATAGAACCCAATCTGTTCTGCTATTTAACCCATAGCTGGAGCGAGATGAGACAGATTAATACCTTTCCTAAGGGTAGTTGCACAGAAGTGAATGCAATGAATTCAGCTAGTATTTGAACTCGGCTCTTTGATTTCTCGTTCTGAATCAATATCCACTGCACCACAATGCATATCCCAGAGAAAAGGGCAGAAGAGCAATGATAAGCTGCTGTTGTTGCTAAATGCCATGAGGGTGTTGAGTGAGTCACCTTTTCCCTTCAGTTCTCACAGTCCTGACAGAGTAACAGAACATCCTCTGGCATGTATGTATGCATGAAACATAGACCTTACGTTCTTTGGAATATCTAAGAGCCTACTCATCATGGAGTGTGTGTGTTTAACTCCCTGTAATACAATTCCTTCCCATGCTTTTTTTTTTTTTTAATCATATCACCCCAAGCAAGGCATTCCACTGCCACTAAAGCGCAGGGGGTTAAATAGAGCAATTGGGTATAGGAAATGTCAGAAGGAGGGTGATAGACGAGTAACGAGGTACATAGGAAGCATGATGGAGAGAATGGGCATGAGTTAGTGTGTTAGGAGGTGTCTATTGACCTTACGTTTAAACTCCTGGAGGTTGTAGCCATCGGGGAAGCAAACATGCAGAAGGGAATTCCACAGGTGGGAACTGCGAGAAAAGAAGCTGTTGGAGTAGAAATTGCGGTTGAAAGCCAATTTTCTTTTTTTGACAAAAAATATATTGTCAGTAATCTTATATATATATATATATATATATATATATATATATAAAATATTTAATCCATCACGCTTCCTATGTACCTCGTTACTCGTCTATCACCCTCCTTCTGACATTTCCTATACCCAATCGCTCTATTTTAACCCCCTGCGCTTTAGTGGCAGTGGAATGCCTTGCTTGGGGTGATATGATTAAAAAAAAAAAAAAAGCATGGGAAGGAATTGTATTACAGGGAGTTAAACACACACACACACACTCCATGATGAGTAGGCTCTTAGATATTCCAAAGAAGAATGTAAGGTCTATGTTTCATGCATACATACATGCCGGAGGATGTTCTGTTACTCTGTCAGGACTGTGAGAACTGAAGGGAAAAGGTGACTCACTCAACACCCTCATGGCATTTAGCAACAACAGCAGCTTATCATTGCTCTTCTGCCCTTTTCTCTGGGATATGCATTGTGGTGCAGTGAATATTGATTCAGAACAAGAAATCAAAGAGCCGAGTTCAAATACTAGCTGAATTCATTGCATTCACTTCTGTGCAAGTACCCTGAAGAAAAGTATTAATCTGTCTATATATATATATATATGAAATTTATTTAGGGGATAGGCAGCTTTCCAATATCATCTTCAAGTCTTATTCATTACACCACCTACATATCCAACTTTACAGCACCTGGTATTCCCAAGCAGTCATCTCTCTAAGCACTGATCATGCATGATGTTGCTTAACTTCAGTGATTGTACAGAATCAGTGTTTAAACATTATGTGGCTATAAGCCTTAATTTTTGATACACAATTTATAAGCTTTTTCTTAGCAATCATTATTAGGAACATTTTATAGTACATATAATAATGGTGGTGAAAATGGGTACATGCACAAAGCAGCTGACCAATCAATTTGCAATGCAAAATAACCCTCATTAAGCAAATTAACAAAAGGAAAGTTTAAAACAGGAATTTTGCTTGAAATAAATTGCATACACATGTTCATGAATATATTCGAGTAGGACTTTGTTGTAGTGTTTTTTTAGTGTGAAGCGTTCACACTCCTATTAGCTTCATGAAAAGTTTGTGTGACACAATTCAAAAGAGGAAAACCCTGAAGAGAGAGTTACTTTAGGGTTCATGTGCTTTTTAAATTCCAGAGCTGCTGCTGATACAAGGTTTATTTAAGGCTACTACTGCTACTATATTTAAGGGCTACTATTGATATCTGTGAAACATCACTACTTGTATGTTTTTCCTCTAAAGAATGTTTATCAGAAACAGATTTTATCTAACTTTTTCCCATGTTTGTTTGTGTGGAAGCATATCAACTCTATACAGGTCATTTAATGCTGAAATTTAATTTTCTTGTGAACATTAGTAATTTTTTTTACAAAAATGTATTGCTGGTAATTTTCTTTTTTTGACAAAAAAATATATTGTTTGTAAATTCTTTTTTTTTTATTTTTTTTATTTTTTTTTGCATGAAATTTATTAAGGAGATAGGCAGACTGAGATATCACAGTTGAGAATGCTAACATTAATAATATTATTAGAGGTTTTCTTATAAGGAAACATTCGACATTTATTGACAGTGCAGCTAGTGTTATTTATTGGTTGAAATTTATAAAAATTTTTTCTATTATAGGTTTCTCAAGTCCAGTAACTGTTATTGTTCTTTTCAGAACTGAGGGACATTTCCTTCCTAACCTTTTGTTTAAAGTAGTGTGGAATGTCAGCATCTTATAGTGTTAGTTTCCCTTTAAGGTGTTATCCATTTTAGTTGTTGCAATTGAAATTTCTCAAATGATACATTTCTGACAAGTGCTCTAGAGCCACTCTCATGTACTAGCTGAGAGAAATTATGTCAGAAATCAAATAAAATTTAATAATGGTGTATGGGTAGATCTTGAAGTCTATCACAATGTGTGTAGTAAAATACAGGAAGGTAAGGGAGGCATTGGGTATTACCTATTTAAAATTCCTTAATATTTCAAGATCAAAATCTCAACTTCAGAATGTTAGGAGAGCTTGTTTTCATGTCCATCTGCTTGTTGACCATTCCTTTCAACGAATGGTCATCCTTTGCTGCTACTGCTGTTGTTAACTGTAATGAGTGTGTGCATGTGTGTACCTGTAAGTATGTTTGACTGAGTATGTTCTGATGATATCTGTCTGCTTTAATTTATATTTTGACCACTGATAGCATGATTTGGCATTTTCACACCTCTGTCAGAGTGGTAGTGGGTGTGAGTTTATGACTTGGTGTTATATCTATCTGCTTTAATTGGGGGTATGTTTATTGCTACATTTTTTTTTTTTTTGCCACCTGGTATTCTGTTCTTGTGTGTCATGGGCATGCATGTGTCATGTGTGTGTGTTTATGTGTGTATACTTCTTGTATTTTTTCCTTCTGCGTTCATTAATATTAGAGATTTGTATTCATGTGTTATCATTTCATTAAATTAACTCAATACTTCATTACATGAGTTTAAAGATTTCTCCTTTGCTTTTCATATTTTCAGTGTAATATCTGTATCTGTAAGAGTTTTTTTTTTCAGAAATGAAAATAGAAGTTTATCTATTAAACTGGTGGGTTGGTGGAATGGTGTTTTTTTAGTTTTTCTTATTTGATTTTACTAGTAACCTCTAAGTAAATTCTATCTTCAAGTCCAGCTCATTCTGTAACAGTAATTTTTGTTGTTGTACTTATATTTTCTTGATTTCAGAAAAGAGAAGATAAACTGGACTCTATTTTGGATGAAATGAGACAAGGGGATAATGAAGGAGTCTTAGATTCCCTCCAACAACAGACCAAATTATTATTAACACACATTCAAATAAGGTAAGCATTTACAACCAGTAGCATTGCATGGGTAGAGACAAAGGAGTGACTGCCCCATCCACTAAAATTTTAGGAGCACTAAAAATTGTTAGATAAAAAAATTATAAAAAAACTAGAATTTATAATAGTTCATGGCTAAAAAGGCAGAGCATTTGTTTAAACTGCGTCAATGCTGTAAACCCCACTACAACAGAATCATATATCAAAGAAATCAGTTATCCCTGAAAAACCCTATATTATTGTAAACAAATATCAAATTGCTTATTAGTCTACACAGAACTAGGGAGAAAGTACTTATGTTTTTTCAAAAGTTAACCGAACAATTCAAGAAAGGAATTTTTATAGTGGTATTTCTTCAACATTAGCAAATACAGTATGGATGCACACAAAGCACAAAAGAAATCCCAGACAATTTGGAGACAAATAGTTTGAAATAATACAGGCTTTTACAGTTTTTAATATGAGGACCTTTATGTGAAGAGATGGAAAAATTTTTCTAATAAGTCTCTTTTTTCTAATACTTTAACCCATTTAAACATTTAAAGTTAAATTTGTTTGACACGTATCGAGCGTTTTTAATTTAGAATTTTTTCCTTTTTCCTTTCTTTTCTTTTTTCCCCTTCTTTATTCTTCTCTATATCTTTATATCCTGCCCCTTCCCTTTCTGTTCCGTTTTGTTTAACCCAATTCTCAATTTAACGACTTCCCTTCCTTAACCCTTTTGCTTTGTAAAGCTAGACATGCCAAATTTTCCATCTCTTCACTTACAACTCTATCTAAAAGTTAAAACCAAAAATAGACTGATTTACAAAAAAGATTTGTGGCGTAAATTTCTCAAATCTTAACCGTTATTTTTTTTATTTTTTTTTATTTCTCTTTTTAATCTTATTTTTATTCTCATTTTGGAATATGGACTGCTGCTGGGTATACGTGAAATCTCTCTTAGGGATTTCATGTTGAAATGTTCATTCAACATTTTTGAATTATGAAAATTAATTTTAATTAAATTTTATATATATATATATCTTATGGATATTTAACAAATACATGCTGTTGACAATTTAATCTTTATTATTTGCTTGTTATAACAAGAAGACAGAATGCATACTTATTAGCAAAAGATGAGCCCAAAGTGTGAATAACAAATCAAAGATACCAAAATGAAACAAATGCAGAAATTCAAATATCTGGGAAGCGTTTTAACAAGGCCGGAAAGTGTGGCACTGAAATCCAAAGGTGTATTGGAATAGCCAAAGATGCATTCCAAAATCTAAGTAGAATATTAAGAAACAGGAAAATTTAATTATCTATAAAATGCTTAAACAGAGGATGGAAATTGTGACACTAAAAGCCAAAGGTTCATTGGGATAGTGAAAGAAGCCTTTGAAAAGCTAAGCAGAGTATTAAGAAACAGGAAAATTTAATTATCTGTGAAGTGTTTTAAAAAAGGATGGAAAGTGTGACACTGAAATCCAAATGTGCATTCCAAAAGCTATGTAAGAAATAGAAAAACTTTTCTAGAAACAAAGGAAAGAGTGCTAAACTGTTACATGATATCTGTCCTCCTGTATGACAGTGAGTGCTGGACAACCTCATCAAGGATGTAGAATAGACCTGAAGCAACAGAAATGTGGTTCTACAAAAGGATGCTGAGTTGGTTGGTTGGTTGGTTGTTTGTTTTGTTTTTATGGCAAATCAACCTCGGTGGGTCATTTATTGCCAACTAAACTTTATTTATTTATTGCTGGTAATACCTTTTTCTTTTAATAATTTATTGTTGTTTATATAAGTTTTTGGGTCTAGTAATATTTTATTCTTTTTGAGTATCAACATTCATTGGGATTTGTCTTTAAGAGCAGGGTCCCCAAGTCCTACCCTTGTTATTTAACCCATAACTGGATGGAAGGGATGGATTAATATCTTTCCCAAGGGTACCAGTGCTAAAGTGAATGGAAGGTATTCAACTGGAATTCGAACTCGGCTCACCGATTTCTCTTCTCCGAGCCGATATTCACTGTACCACAATGCACACCTGTCACTATACGCTTACAGCACCTGGTATTCCCAAGCAGTCACCCATCTAAGTACTGACCAGGCTCAATGTTGCTTAACTTCAGTGAAGGATGCTGAGGATACCATGGATGCAATATGGGAGCAACAACCAAGTTTTAGAGAAAATAGGAACAAAAAGGAAACTTAACATTAGGAAGAGACAGTTGAAGTCTCTAGAGCCCATAATGAGAAAGGAGGGCTTGGAAAATCTGATACTCACAGAACAGATTGAAGGCAAGTGGGATAGGGGAAAACAAGGCATAATATACTTAGTGAGCTTGAGTAGATGGTTGGCAGAACATAGTTAACGAGAGCAGAAAGAAAAAATTATTAAGAGCTACAAGGGACAGAAAGTTGTGGAGAATCATGATCACCTATATTCTGAGGGGATATGGCATATAAAGAAGAAGAATATTACACGTTTACTTCTTATCAATGACACATAGTGACCATACATGAGGCTACTTATTTTCACTGAACTCTCCTTCCTGCATTTTCACAATTACAGGTTTATTTGGGATACCTTTTTTTAAGGCTTTCTTCTCATATCAGAGAAAATAGGTATTTATTCACAAAAGAAAAGAAATGATATTTACATATATGCAAATATCTCAAAAAAGGAAACAAAAACTTTTATGGTATTAGCTGTAATGTGTGCAGGTGAGTGTGGCATGTGGTTATTTGAAATTAAGAAGTTGATGTACCATACAAATAAATTTCTTTGAAGGAGAAGAATCAACACATCTTCTACCTATGGCATCTGGGAGCAAAAAGAGAAAGAGAGGGTCTAAGTTCCTTTCTTTTATAACTCTGATTAGAACACTATGTAGTGGGAATTCTGACATACAGAGTGGGGTAATCCCTACACATATTAAGGCTTCCTTCTTATTTAAGAGAAAATAGGTAATTATTAAAAAAGATAAAATTATATTTATGTGTATACAGATTATCTCAGAAAAGGAAAGAAAAGCATTTATTTATTAGCTAGAGAGAGAGAGAGTGTGTGTGAGAGAGAGAGAGACAGGGTTCTATGAAATTAAGAAGTTGACTTATCATGTGACTAAGCTTTTTTGGAGAAGAATACTAGACTTTTCTTCTATCTACTGGAGTAAAAAGAGAAAGAGTGGGATTATGTCCCTTCTTTTATAGTCCTGTATAGAACACTACCTAGTGGGAATACAAAATGCGGTGATCCCCTCACATTTTAAGGCTTCTTACTCATATCAAAGAAATATCTATTCATGGCTTCCTTCTCCGTTCACTTTTTGCCCTGTGCTATTCTAATTTAAGCTCAGTAAATATATAATCTTCAATAATTCAATGCTTTTGCCATCAGTTGCACTTTTAATTTTAAATCAGAGCATTTACACTCACAATGTGTGTTTGTTGGTGCAAACTGTATAAGATTAAGCAGATACAAATATATTATATCTGGGTAAAAGTTTCCAGTGTCTCTCTTTTTTTTTTTTTTTAAAGAGACTTATGGCCATATCATGTTAAAACATTGATTTTCATGTGATGACTGAGTTTCAGCAACATTGTGCCTAGTCAGTACTTAGATGGGTGACCACTTGAGAATACAAGGTTCTGTAAGCTTTGATGTGTGGGTAGTGTAATGGATAACAAAATGGAAATCAGAGAGCCAAGTTCCAGTTCTAGTCAGGGTATATTCACGTACATGCAAATACCTTTGAGAATGATATTAAGCCACCCCTTCTCTATGGATTAAATAGTAGGACTTGTATCAGTCAAATCATTATCATTTCAAAAAATTTCTTACAATCTAAAAATATTTTCAGGTTTTAAATAACTTGCAAAAGGTTGATAAATTGTAAAAGGTAGAGCAATAAATCATTTTTTTTTTTTTAATGTACAGTTTTTTTTAATGTACAGTAAAAAAACCTTTTTTTGTTTTAATGAAATATGCTGCAAACATAACGTTGTTTATGAAATTTATGGTATGATTTTAAATTTTCAAAAATAAATAGATCTTTTTTTGTCTCTCTTGCAGTTATGAAGAATTTTATTCCGAGCAAGTAAAGATAGTGAAAACTTATCCCAATATGGTGTCCAGGCAACTTGAATATTATAAGGAAAACATCTGCATATTTTTCAATTTGAAAAAAGTGGTGAGTTTCAAAGATTTTGCCATGAAGAAAAGACCAAGGGCATTTCAACGTCTTACAAGAAGTATGTCAAAACGTCAAATAATTACTTACACTATAAACATACAATGCCCCTCACCATCTAATTTTTGGCTGGCTGGACACATAAAAACCCATATTGTATTGCTGTTTTCATTCGTGCTGGCATACACCAAAAACTGGGAAAGGGTCTGTTTCAAGCTCACAAGGAAATGAAGGATGAAAATAAAATGCAAGAAATGAGGACTTGACACTTGTTTGCAATATACTTACCATATATGTTGGCTTACAAGATAACTTTTTCACCTTAAAACTCTCCCCGTCAAATATGGGACCATCTTATACTCCAGGTATAAAATATGAACTTTAATTCCGGTGGTTTATGGTAGTTGGTTAGTTGGCATAGGAGTTTTTAGACATTAGCCTAACCCCTGCCTTAGTAACTGTTGACAAATATTTTTTACTGAAACAATTTACATTATTATAATAAAGTAATAAAAGTACTCTTAGCTTATATAAGATATGCCATGGTTGCATGACAACAATAAAAAAAGAAATCCAAAATCATCATCACACACTGTAAAAGCCACTGCTAGCCTTGGGTGCATTCAAAGCGCTTCACCAAACAGAATGTTCAGGAAAAATGATGTTTATCGTAATAATTCAAGAAATAAACTGGTATTCATAGTTTAACATACTAGCCAGTTCTTGTTAGGACTTGGAGAGTTGCAAGCTCGTGTTTTGTTACTAGCATTATCCAGAATATGAAACATGTTTCAAGTTGAAAGCAGTAAACTTTGCGATGGAACGTAATAACTGTGCAGATGCAAGAGATTATGATGTAGCAGAAGAGACTAGAGAAGAAAAGAAGATATGTTAAAGAGCATTACAAGGAATGAAAGTGCATGATGAACAGGCACCACACATTGGTACCTTCTTGAAAATCATGTAGTAAACATGGTGTGTGAACACCATCAAAATGCTTAATCAGACACAATACATTTCAAAATACGATCTGGGTGGGGGTTTCTTTATTGTGGTAAGAGCCAATTACCCTCCTTACGATCATAAATGGATCAGTCCATTCATGATAAGGTGTCTTGGGTAATTGTCTAGAAAGATCGAAGATAATACTATTGCAGTGACTTGTCTAGCTGAGTTTGTGGTGCAGTGGATACCGGCTCGGAACAAGAAATTGGAGAGCCGAATTCAAATTCCAGTTGAATTCCTTTCATTCACTTACACAGAAATACACTTAGGAAAACTTAATCCATCTCTTCTCCCTCCAGTTATGGGTTAAATAGCAGGACAGATTGAGTTCTATAGCCTTGGTTGGCAACCAGTCTTCTGCAGAAAGTAATGGCAACCTACTGTGTGAAAATCTTCTGCTCAGTCAGTCATGTTTCTTTTGAGGCATAATTGCCCAAGCATGTATCACGTATGGCACTTAACTGACTGATTGAATACTCCTATCATGACTGACTGTATCGAATTAAGTGTTGTGTCTTGCCAGACCCCATATCTCAATAGTCTTGTACAGTGAATATAGCCCAAAACATACATTTTAACTTGAAAACTTGGGGGCCATCTTATATACCTACTTGTTTTGTGAGCCAACATATACAGTGGCATTTAATCCAAAGATAGCCTTACATAGTTGGTAGATAGGTGACACTTGAGACAACTTCTGACATCTCAGACTAACAGATCAGCTTTTCAGCTTATCTCTTCTTTCTACCACCTCTCTACCCATCTCAATATTAAAACATATCTGGTGACTCTAATGGGTAGTATCAGTACTTACCCAAAAAGCTGTCTCTTTTTTTATTAATAAGCAGTCCAGAACTCCTTCAGTTCCAACTGAGACCGTTAATATAGACCTATCACCAGAAATGTTTATTGTCCGGATTGTTATCACTTGATCCTAAATGTTTTCATTCATTTATTCATTTATTTATTCTTTTATTTCCTTTTGGGAAGTGGGTGGCTGCATTGAAGACTCCACTTCAAAGACTTTACTGTTGACTTTTATAAAACACAAAATATCTAAGACTGAAATGAAATTAATCACTATGCTTCTATGTGTGTGCCCCAATCATAGCGTTGCAACATAACAATCTTAGTATTAAGTAAAAGTAACTTTTAATGAATGAAAATCTGAATTGATTTTATGATAGATATATTTATATACTTGCATCTATTGACAAAATCCAAAGAAGAGTCTGTAAAATATATTGGTCCTGACATTGCATTTTGATTTCAGTCAATTTTCCTCTATTGTGACATGACTTCCCTGTGTCTTTTCTATAAATATTTTCATGGCAATTGCTCTTTCTTTCTTTTTTAATGATTTCACTCAAGACACAAAAGGTTACTGAGTGTGAAAGAATATAAGAAAAAGGAAAACGTAATTAATGAGAGCGAACAATAAAGCAACAGGAATTAAGAAAATGGAAGATTGGCATTGCATTTAAATTTTCCAAGATCAAAGTTGACTCGAAAGTAAGAGGCCAAAAGAGAGTTCCACAAGAGAGAAGTTCTAATAAGCTTTCCTCCTTGGTTCTTCAGTTTCGTGAATGTAAGCATTTTACTAGATTGGCAAATAGGTCTCATTGTTTTACTGTTGAAATAGCTAGATGTAAGCATAAATTCTAATTTGTTTTTTCTTATATTTCTTGCCTCTGGAACTCTTGTCCAACTTCTTGCTTCTCTGGCACCTTCAATCCTCAAAAATTGAGATGGAGCATCAATCGTTATCTTCTGTCTTCTTGAACCCAGTTCTTTTACTTTCCTTTCTACTTAGCAGCCTCTCATTTTCTCCCCCATCCCCCAGTAAGCACCTTCACATTTTAGTAGCATTATCACCATGCTTGGATGAAATGATTAAAAAGGATTAAAAAACAAAACAAAGAAATGTGTACAGGTTACAATTTTCATGTTTTAACTTCTTTAATTAAAAAAGAAATTAAGCTCATGCTAACATTTATTAGTTTATTAAGATGTGCTAACAAAACTGGACCTACCCTATAGGGAAGATATTTCATGTTTGGCACCTGAATTAAAAATTTTGAATGCTGATTTTTAGGCCAGGTAGAGTAGCCTGTCCAAACTGCAAGTTTAACATAACATGATTTTCCAAGTCCATCTTTCCCACCCACTGCATTTGACCTCCTGGTATATTATGTTTGTCAAATATCTGAATGTTGATTTTCTAGGAAGACAGACGTTTCCCATTTGATAAGTTAACACAGTTTTTCTACCCTTATCTCCCACCCCTATTTAGCTCTATTTTATACTGAAACAATATTAGGAAACAAATCTCTGAGTAGAGGTAAAAAAAATTATCTTGTAACTTAAAATTGTTTTATTTTATTGTTACAGATATTGTTCATGTTGTGCCATAGCATAACAGTTATCAGGTGGTATCATTGAGTAAAGTTCAAATGCCAAGACAAGTTTACCTACTGCATTCACTTTCGCACTAATGCTCATCTTATTTCTTCCGAGCTATGGATTAAATAGCAGAGTAGACTATGTTCTTTTGCCTTAAGTAGCAACTCGGGAAAGAGAACTCTGGCAACTCTGAATTCAAAGCTATGAAAAAGGCAATGATAAACCACTCCACCATATTTAATGCACAGATAATAAACAGGGGGAGAGCTATGATTGCCTATGTTTTGAATGGAACATAACATTTAAAACATATATAAAAGGACATATTCATGAACATAATCTTATATTAAAATTTTTTTTTTCATTTTTTTTTCTCTATCATTTCACCCCAAGCAAGGCAAAAAGATCACTAGAACACAGAGAGTTACAGTAAGTGAAAGAAACTGAGAAGACCTTAGTGGGAATGATTGATGTAAGGACAGAATAGGAATAGGATTCAAGATGACAGAAGATGGAAATTGACGTTGCATTTAAATTTTTGAAGATTGTAGCTATCAGGAAAGGAAGAAATTTGAAGGGAGTACTGCAAGTGGGAACTGTGAAGAAAATGTTAGAGTAGAAGTGGTGATTGCATCTAGCTAGTTCAAGAGTAAAATAGTGCGACCTAATTGCCAATCTAGTAGAACCCTTGAATTCATGTAGTTGGGACACCAGAGCAGTTGCCATGAAAATATTTGTAGAAAAGACAGAGGGAAGCCATGTCAGGTCAGTGAGAAATTGACTGAAGTGGAGATGTTTGGTCAGGATCAATTATATTACAGACCTTTCTCTGGATTTTGTCAAGAATCTCAAAATGTACACCAGGAGCATCAAATCCGATATGACAACATTATTTAATACAAATGAATGGATTCTGACAAGAAAACTTTTCTATCACAACAATGAACCTGTTTTCCTTGCAGTAGATGTAGCAATTGATTCAATATAGTTGTTCCACATCAGTGAAAAGCATGAAGCCAAGAAGTTTAAAAGTGTTGCTCTTACTCGAGTTTAGCATGCTGATGACATTTAGAAAACGGTTCTCTGGTGATTCAATAAAAGATTTGTTTTGAAGGCATTAAAATTTACAAGCCATTTCTTGTCCCAGTTAACCACTTTGTTGAGTCTGTCAGATTTTCTACTAAGACAGGAGTAAATGGTTGTCATCTGCATAAATACCTAGTTGGAAACTAATCATATTGGTGAGATTATCAATGAGGATCAGAAACAGCATAAGTCCAAGAATATAAACCCTATAGGATCCCCACATTAGTATGAAATCATCTGGAAGCATGCCCATTCAACACAACCTTTATTACATGATTTGTTAGAAACAATTGGAATAAGCCAAATGGTACTGTAGCCAGTGGCGATTCTACAGAAGAGCCAGAAGAGGACATGACTACCCCCAGAATTTTAGCTAACTCCTTGATTGCCCCCACCCAATTTTATAAGCTTCAAAAAAAAAAATACAGAGACCAGTTTAAAAGAAAAACAAACAAAATAAAACCACCAGATAGACAGAAACAGTTGTTAGGGAGAGAAAAGGACATAATAGTCAGATTTTCATACCTGAAGGAAGATGTTAATTAGAAATAATTTCCCCAACTTGATATGTAGATGCATAGGCAGTCAGTGATTTATAGCCGAGTGAAAGAATTGGTCAGTAATTACACTGTTTGAGTTTGTCCCCCACCTCCTCAGAAAAATCTCAGCCTCTAAGTGACCCCACCACTTTCAGAGTTTTACAATTGTCACTGAGCTTACATAAAAGGCCAGCAGGCCAAACCCTATTGAATGTCTCCCAAAACACGTTTTTTTCCACATTGTGTTATTCCTATAAATACATAATAATAAATAACAAAAAGAAAGATAATGCTTATGGTCATCAGAAATGAGGATTTGCAGATGTCATAACGGTTATCAACATGGAAAAAGGAATCAGCAACCTGAGTTCAAATTCCAGCCAAATCTGCTACATTCACTTTCACATAAATTAAATTTTAAAATCCAATCTCCTCAGCTATGGCTTAAATAACAAAGCAGACTTGACTTTCTAGCCTTGTGAGGAAACTCTGTATTCAAAACTGAAAAATTCAACAACAAGCCTCTCTACTATTGTTTGGAAGAACTCATGGCAATTCACAGATAATGACGAAAAGAAAACTGGAGAACCATTATTGTCTACATCATGAAAGAACATGGCATTAAAAAAAAGCACAACTGAAGCTGTGATTACTGCTTGATCCTGATAATATTTATTTGTTATCATTTATTTTCTCTATTCAAACCTTCCCCAAGTATATCAGACATGGAAAATATTGAGCCTTACCCTGTTATATTGACCTATGATGTACCGACAAGAGTGGAATAAATTTTGAGTTGTCCTCCTGAACTGGTTTCCCTGCCAAGGTGAAAGCATCCAGTTTTCATTACTATTTTATCCATAGCTGCAGAAGAACAAGACATGAAATCATACCCTTCCAAAGGGTATTAGTACAAAATGAATGTAACCATCTCAGCTGGATTTCGTGCTCTGCTTGCCAACTTCATTTTCTATACCACCTGCATACTTATCATATGTACCCCTGGTGCATGTTAACTTTTTCATTTTTCTTTAGACAGTCAACCTTGTACTCAGTGTGAAAACTGGAGTTTGATGTGATAAGTACTGACACCAAAAATTAGATTCATAGCTTTTAGCAATTTTTGAGCATTTAGGTTTAAAGATATGAAAAATGTACAGAAATATTACATTTCCACAGATTTTGCTTACAAACTACAAAATTTTACTATTTTAAGAATAAATCCAAATAAACTTTATATCTTTTGTATTAGATACATTGAATAGAAAGTGAATTCAAACCAAAATTCTAATTATGAATCACTACAAACAAAATATGCAATTTTTTTACTGTATTCAGTAAAAACTGTAACAAAATTGTAAAAGATTTCAAAAAGGCTGGTCCTAGGTATGACGGTAAACTGCATCCAGCAGCAAGGCCTCTGACTGAGAGGTTGTGAAGAGCATAGAACCACCTCTTAATTGCTGTTGTTCTCAGGTCCCCCTTTAATCCAGAGTGGTAGTACCTGTTAGGGTCCCAGCTATGGGCAAATAGTTAATCCCCAAACTTGGGTCAAAACTCTATGAAAGTATAAAAATACACTTTTATAGAAAAATATACATTTTTGAAGGAAAAATATTGCCAACAATACATTTTTGAAGAAAAAATTATTGCCATAATACACTTTTGAAAGAAAAAAAATTCTCAGCAAAACATTTTTGAATACAAAAATAGAAGACATTTTCAGTTTTCTAAAATAAAAAAGAATAAAAACAAAAAAATGTTCCTTAAAATCTGACTAAATCAACCTTTTCACTATAACTGAACATTAAAAGAAAATATCTTAAAACCCCACCTTTTTGGCATCGAAATAATCCACAGAGGTTGATATGCCGTTAAACAAAACCCAAACCCAAAAAGGCTACTTAATAAATAAGATTTATTAGATCCTAATTAATAAAAACAAAAAAATAGATAAACGTTGGGAACAAATTATAAGACAAAATGTTTTAAATTTGCATTTTTCATTGAAAATCTCACTAAAACTACTGCACCGTATAACATATTACAATCATAATATAGACAAATTGTTAAGTATAATTTCCCCTTGAAGTAAATGAAGGTTTTATTTGATGGCACAATGATTTAGTAATAATGTCCTTGTGCCATGCATCTTATCCCTGTATAGTTTCATAAGGCTGTGTTATAAGGCTTTCACTGATTATGAGAACAAAATTCCGATGCTACCATTTTGAAACTAAGCTTAATTTTTAAACTCATTTCCTCAAAAAACATTAATGATCTGGAAAAATATATTTGTCTTTATTTACCGTGACAAACCCTAGCTTTCAAATTCAGTGCAATACCATGGTTCCAAAATCAACCAGCCCTAATGTATCATAACATTCATAAATTATCAGTGGTAAAAACAAAATTATGACAATCTCTTCATTCCCATCAATTTAAAATTTTATTTTTAGTGTCTACTCATATTTAAGTAGACACTCCGTTTATTAAACAGTATATTTTTTTTATTTTTGTCTCCCAGCCTAAATATTCAAGAAATTTTATTAAAGAAAAATATGTGCCTTGCAGCAGGATTTGAACCTGCACCTTCTGGGTAGAGGAAAACTGCTATAAAATCTGATGTGATTTAATCAACTCAACCACAAAGAATCTTTGCCAATCAAACAAGGTCTGAACAGTGTCTTAAGCAAAATCCTTCTTGTAGATTACTCAAATCATATCTGTTTATTTTTTGTATCCAAATGTCAACAAAGAAGCTTAAATCAAGCTGACACAAATATGAATATTCACTAAAAATAACAATTAAAGGATTAATAAAAAATCCATTAGAAAATTCATCCCTTCATTATAGATCAATAGAAAAAAAAAATTAAGCTTTTCCGTTAAACCCAATGGTGTGTAGGGCAGCATTTTTGCTGTTTCCGTGACAAACTGTTTTTTTTTATGGGGCAGGGTTGTTAGCCATGCACCCAACCCCCAAACCTGGAGGAAGGTGATTTTCTAAGCGTAGCTTAGATGTGACACATGGCCAAAAGTAGGGGGTACCCAGTGAGGATTGAACTCACTACTCAGTTATAATGATTCTAGTGAGATGAGCTTGCTAACCATTACACCGTGCCAAGGTGCCCAATAGATCAATAGGCTTTACAAAAATTACTCTAATTTGATACTCATGTTCAGTTTGACAATATTTTTTTACAGTAATGCTCACCCTGTACAAGACTCAAGAGCCATTCATAGTAGAAGGTTACAGAGTAAGAGGCACAGTTTATGGGAATATGTGGGGATGTTAACAGTTAACCCTAGATTTGAAAAGGTTAAGATAACAATGATTAGGAAAGCATCCTCTTGGGAGAAGGTTCCACAAAGCAGTGGTTTGTGTTAAGAAGCTGCTTGAGTGGAATTTACATCTCACCAATGGAATAGGGGCGAATGAAGGTGGTTTGCTACAATGTGTATAGCATGGCTGGTCTTACCTGGGAAGTTTAGAACTGGTAGAACTAAAGAATGCAGTTTGTCTGAACACTTTCCATTGAATTAGTAACAGAACAGCAGCAGGCTTGCAATGTTTCATCAGTGGGAAAGGGGTTGCAAGGTGGAAAATAAGTTCATCACTCACAAGGACGTGGAGATGCTTTTGGACTCTATCAAGACTGGAAAATGAAATGTAGGCAGCTCCTGCCCATATATGACTGCAGTACTCCATTTCCAGTCTGATTTGATTCTTGTAAAGGAAGAGTGTAAGTGAATTCTTTGCATTCACTTATGCACAAATACCCTTGGGAAAGTTATTAATACATCTCTTCCCACCAGTTATGGGTTAAATAATAGGACAGATTGGGTTTTATAACATTAGCTGGCAACCAGTTTATCGTAGAAAGCAACAGCAACCTACAGTCAGTCATGTCTCTTTCAAGATATGATCACTCAAAGCGTGTATCATGTATGGCACTTAACTGACTGACTGAAAGGAAGAGGATAGCAGAAGGTGTCAGGTACTTATTAGAATAAAACAGAGAACCAAACATTTTTCCAGCTTTTTTAGTGATGGATCATATACAAAAGTTTCACTTGAGGTCTGAGTTCAGTTTAAGTCTCACTAGGTACTCAAGACATAGTGGCCTCCCTGAGGAAACATCCAATCATCACAATAGATGAAAATTCAGATTTCACTTGGTTATGATGGAATATCACTAGTTTTCTTAAGAAACAATTCTTTTAACACAATATACTTGTTAATCTGATGTTCCTAAATATTAAAAATGATATTTAATTTATTCATATTTTTCAATTCTTTTTTTTATATAGGATATGTCACAGGACAAAATAGTTCCAGTAGGAGAGGAGATGGAAAAGTATGATGAAACTATTAGCCTTACCGATTCTGTCTCATCAGCCATAAATAGCAAACCAGATGATGTGAATACACAAAAATCTTTAGATTTATCCGGAGACACACCATTTTCAAGTGAGCCAAACGAATCTTCAAAGGTGCCATCAAAATCATCTGAAAATGAAGATTCTATAAAGTTAACACCTGAAAAAGTGACCCCAACCGACGATGACTTTAAGGAACAAGTAGAGAACATTGACGGAACTTCCACATCTTCAAAACGTTTGTCTACTGTTGAATCTAAGGTGAGTTGACTTGATTTCTAACTTTCATCATTGTATCACACTTCATAATTTACATTTTACTTTCATTAATCATGGTCCTAGTTATGATGATAAATTACATCTGGCAGCAAGGCCTCTGATCAGAAGGTTTAGAGGAGTATTTACCTCTTAATTGCTGTTGTTCCCAGGTCTACCCTGACCTGGAGTGGTAGCACCAGTTAGGGTCCCAACTATGGGCAAATAGTTAATCCCCCAAACTGAGGTCATTTTAGAGAAAATGAAAAAGTTAGGCTGCGTAAGTCTTTAGCTTGGGATAGCAACTTATCTAAGAGAAGAAAATCTGATATAAAAACGTCTACATCTACTCTGTGTAGTATAGGGTAGGCTGAACTCTTTAACTTTGGTAGGTAATCTTTCTAGAGATGGTGTCTCAATAAAAGCACTGAGTTTCTAGTTTCCTAAACTGGTTGATGTTAGTAAAAGCATACAACTTTAAAACTCGCTCCAATATTTTTATGATGGTTCAGTTATGGAGCCCGTCTAACCCATGCTGGCATGGAAACAAATGTTAAATGATGATGACGAATATTGTCTTCTGGAACATTGACAACAACATGCACCTTATATTATCAAATATAGTCACTGATGTGTTAATATTCACTAATGTATATTAAATATATTATTTACATTGTTTGAACTGTTGTCCTCATCTTTATTGTTAAATTCACACTATTTTGGCTGTTCAGATGACTGGAATTTCAAACCAAACCTTTTATTTTGACCATTGTGTTAGATTGTTATAATTCCATGTCATGCCATTTCCAGATGTCTTTGTTACATCAATTTAAATCAACTCTTTAAGTTTTTGTTTGCCACTACTGTCACCAGGTATTGAACTCACAACTCTTTGGGTCAAGTTCCTGGATCTAACCAACACTTTTATCCACTGGGCCATGTGAGGACATAGTATTTAGTAAAATTAAGTATAATATCTGTATGTTATAATGGAACTTCCTATCACCCCTGACAGTTGATTTGCCGAAGAGATTAAGAAGTATCAAAGTCAGGAAATACGAGACGATTTGACTTCTGCTCCCATTTCGTCTTGACTTACCATTTTATGAAATCTGTTACTTGTACTTTTCCATACAATAAACTCTGTTATTTGTTTACTCCTTATGTGTTGTGTAAATCTTTCCACTTTGAATTTAACTTGTTGTTTATATTGTTCCCGCAATATAAAATTAAAAATGCAGAAAATCAGACTATCCTTTTGTCAGCTCTGATAAATTTGCTAATGTAACTTTTAGCTTTTCTAGCAAATTTATACATTGTAACCATCAACCTTCTTTTTGTCACCATCTCCTCGAACATTTGTTGAGTAACACTGACCTTACAGATCATCCAACTTTCCTTTCTCTTCTTTGTTGGAGCTGGTGTGTCATTTCAGTAGGGCTGATTTCAGTTTTCTAAAATCTTACAATATTGGGTAGTGGAGACTAGCAGTAGTTCCAAATATACTTTGTGTACCACAGATGAGAAATTGAGCAATTCTCAAGTAAGTTGGTTCTTTGAGTTCGGGACAGTTTTGGGAATCAAGGCTGGAATGATAATTCCTTCAATGAAGTGGACAACCCTATTGAAATAATTGTGGCAATAAGAAATTAATTAAAATCAACCTTCTTCTTTACTTTTACAAAAATTCACAATAATCCTGGTTTTCCCAAATAGAAAAAGGATTGACCATCTGCTTAAAGAAAAAGTGGAAACCAGATTTCACAAGTAGGTGTTAAAATGATTTTTGATGAATGGGAGCCACTTGCAAGGCCAAAAGGATTTTGTGTGTAAGTGTGAAAAAAGATCTAGATTACAATAAAAGGACTTCATCAGCATCAGTCAGTGTCAGATGGAAGCCAGGAGACAAACATCTAAAATGTAACTTCAACTTCAACCTACTTAGACATTGTCTTCTTTCTCTTTCTCCTTATCTCTTTCAACAATTACTACTATGAACATTTTGTATGTACTCTAACTTCTTAATAATGTTTTTAATTGCACATTAACTTCTACAATTCTTGTTATTCTTTCTTTAATAAATTTCTATTTTAAAATGCAGAATGTATATATTATTATACTATTCTACACATTCCATCCTGCCGACATCCAACTTTCTGATGATAATTCATGATAAAACTTGTAAGCTGTAGAGAGTTCAGTTAAGTATGACACAAGGCCGAACCAAGAACATTAACCATCCCCCTTACGGCTACATACTAACAACAGGTTTATTAAATATAAAAAGCTAGTGCATACAATGTCTTTATTATCTACTAAAAGTAATTTCTACCGTGTTGGATGGTGGCTTGCGAAATCTAGTAGTAATTGTTGAATCGAGACTAACCAGTTGCCTTTCACTTAATTCTTCTGTCCTACATGTGTCTGTCTGTTTACTTTGGCTACAGGAATGTGGGTGTGTTCTTGTGACAGCAATGCCTGTCTACAAGGCAATCTGGGACAAATCTGAAACAACTCTGTCCAGGCCCTGCAAGTCTTCATTCATATCGTGTGCCCCACCCCAGCAATTTGACATTGATATATCAAATTTTTCCACTTCCAACCACTCTTTCTTAAGGAATCTTTTCATAAAGCACACACTTTTCACTGTTAAAGAAATTAGATCACTCTTTTCTGTAAAACATAAGTATTTTGGGGTGAATAGTATAAATGAAACAAAACCTGAATTTGATGCCTCAGAAATCTTTTCATAAACATACACTCCCAATCAAAAATTTAAGACCACTTAAAAATCTTTAAAAAGAAATATTTTTTTTACAGATAGATTTTAAACTCCTACCACTTAAGGTTACCAATACTACAATCTAAAAGGTTATGGAAACAAAAAGCTACATTCCAAACATTTTATTCAGAAATTTACATTTTTATAAAATGAGGCTTTTTACACATGATCAAAATTATAAGACCAGGGGTATAAATTGTTAGATCTATGGTAATTCCAATGTTTTTAGTTCAGTTAGAGATTAGTAATCACTGCGTAAAGGTGTTACCATGCCTAAAGCAAGCAAACTTACCGAAGTTGAGCATTCTCGAATTCTAGAATTCCATAAGCAAGGTTTGTCACAGCGGGCGATCGCAGTTAAGGTAAATCGCAGTAAAACCGTGATTTGCAACTTTCTAAAGAACAGTGAGAATTATGGAAAAGCAAAATCCTCTGGTAGGCCCCAAAAAATTTCTCTTGCATTAAGTAGGAGAATAAGACGGGTTGTTATGAAAGACAGGGGACTTTCTTCTAGTCAAATTAAGGCAGTCACAGATGCCGATTGCAGTCCCGTAACCATCAGATGACACTTACGACAAAAAGGCATGGGAAATAAAAAGCGTAAACAAATTCCTTGGCTGCTTCCACGTCACAAGGTGGACCGCTTAAAGTTTGGTTGTGAATACCAAACATGGGATGTTGAGAAGTGGAAGAAAGTCCTGTTTTCTGATGAGAAAAAATTCAATCTAGATGGTCCTGATGGCTTCCAACAATATTGGCATAACAAAAACATGCCTCCTGAAATTTTCTCCACACTTCATAGTGGTGGAGGGTCCCTAATGGTATGGGTTGCCTTTTCTTACAGAGAGACGATGGAGCTCCAGGTGGTGCAGGGTCGTCAGAAAGCGGCTGGTTATGTTAGCATGCTACAAAAAGCATCTTTGATGACAGAGGGCCATCGTTTGTGTGGGGATGGATGGTTATTCCAACAGGATAATGCTGCAATCCACGCTGCAAGACGGACCTTGACCTTTCTACAAGAAAATGGGGTCAATCTCTTGGGACATCCTGCATGCTCACCGAACTTGAACCCAATTGAAAATGTTTGGGGATGGATGACAAGAGATATTTATCGAAATGGCAAACAATATTCAACAAAAAATGAACTTTGTGAAGCCATCTTCAGAAGCTGGAGCAACATCCCCCACACCTTAATGGAAACACTTATTTCTAGCATGCCTGACAGAATTTTTGAAGTCATCAAAAGCAGTGGAGGTAGAACTCATTATTAAATTTGGTTGTTGAATGTTTTCATACACTTTTCATACACCTTTTGTACAATTTCGTAGAATTTTTGTCTCTGGTTTTATAATTTTGATCATGTGAAAATCGCCTCATTTTATAAAAATGTAAATTTCTGAATAAAATGTTTGGAATGTAGCTTTTTGTTTCCATAACCTTTTAGATTGTAGTATTGGTAACCTTAAGTGGGAGGAGTTTAAAATCTATCCAGAAAAAAAAAATTTATTTTTAAAGATTTTTAAGTGGTCTTAAATTTTTGATCGGGAGTGTACCTTTATTTGTTAAAGAAATTAGTTCACTCTTTTTCTGTAAAAATATAAGCATTTATGGCAAATAGTATTAATGTAAACAAACTCTAGATATGAGGTCTCAGGACCAAGAAATTCAGAGAACACATTAATTGTGTCTTAACAGAGAAAAGTGGATAGGTTGTTGGAAAATTTGGTTTTGCTCAATTTTACTGAATCTTTACTATTTCTGGGTTCAATTCTCTTTGGAACCATTCTTAAATACATTTTATTTCTTAAAACATAATTATTGTTTCCTTTTCCAATTTTCTCCCAACCATTCAGTCTATGCTTCTGAGAATTTTAATAATTATTATCCAATTAGTAGTCTCTCCAGATCACTGTTCATGTCAGCTTTAATGCATGTTTTGGAAATATCTTATCAAATTGTTTTGTTGTTTCTTTTAACTTTGCATACAAATTAAATGTATACTGCCATTTTTCTTTTTGTATGTCCCTTCTCAATAAAATGCAAGATACAAGAGACAAAAGATGTTGCTTTCTGAGGTTTTGATATTAACTCTTGTAGGACCACAGCTATCAACTGTGATTGACGGTAGGGTTTTTATCTTGACATTGATATATGACTGCTTTATTGCAATTAATTTAAAGTCCCCAAGATGCTTCCATTGTCTGAAAACCAGATGCTCCAAATGCTAACAAGTGACCCCTCTTTTAATTAAAAGTAGAATTGACTAAATAGTACAAAATACAAAAAACAAAACATATTCATTAGTGTGACCAAGAGACATTTAATCATGTCTACACCATGTTAGACAGGCCAAAGAGGAATTGGAAGAATTTTAGTTATACTGGATGTACTTGATCATGTTAAACCAGTGTTCAATCCTTGCTTGTTCTATTTCCAATTATCGTTTTTAATTAAGATTTTTAATTAGACTTTTCTTTCATTGATCTTTGCTTTTTGAATGATTTTTTTCATCTACTTTAATTCATTTTAATACTACAAGACTTCCAAACTGTTTTTATGGACAAAAACCACATCTGCTTACATTAAGATGAAGTGCTTCATTATTCTATATTATTTAAGCTATTGATCTGCTCTTTGTTTTGGCTAAATCATTTTAATACAGATTCTCTGACCATCCTTAGGCTAGTTACTGCAATGTACATCTTTCTCCTTTGCATCTTTTCAACTGGAACACAACAGAACCACATGACTGGGTGTTAAGGTCTTAAGTTAGTAGCTAGAATTGGAGATGATGAGAGAGACTGGAATCTGTTTGATCTTCAGTATTGATGGTGATGAGGCTACAGGGCTATAGCAGATGATCTTTAAATGACCTTTGCTTGAACAGTATTTTTACCCATGAGAAAGCAATGCTTTATCAACATACAAAATTCAGATTTTTCCATTGTTTTGAAAATTTGTAACAGTAGCTTTACTTAAGTGTAATTTGTAAACTAATAATCCAATTGGGCCCAAATTTTGTCACATGCTATTTGAAGGTTAGCACTTCATAAAAATTTTATGGATTTTTTGTTAGTGGTACCATCTATATATCAGGCCTGGAACTTATTGAATGATGTGTTAATAACATGATCAACATGTTAATATTCCAAACTACTTCAAATAAAAGGTTAGGAAGAAAATGCCCATCAATACTGGAAAAAGCAATAACAGCTACTAAACTTGAGAAATCTGTTTTCCTGAAAAATTGTTTTTGAAAGAAAGATTTTATAAATTTCATCTGAAAGCAGTACTGGTACAGTGAATGCCAAATGTTTCCTTATAATTTGTGGGTCTTGGTGAAGATCATCTTTTTCAAAGTTTGTGGAATGGTGCTGCAGAATCACAAAGAAAGAACTGTACCAGATAACAGAAACTTTCAGTTAAAATGGAGAGCACATGTAAGTCAAAGCAAAAATAATGACATAATCAAAATGTTGACATTTGACACCACTTTAAATGAGAGGTTAGAGAAGAAAACCACCATCAGTTCTGGAAAGAGCAATAACACCTACTGAATTTGAGAAACGCATTTTCTAAAAAAAAGATTTTGAGAAAGATTTTATAAATTTTAATGACAACAGTACTGGCTGCTTGGTCAATAAATAGCGAATGTTTCCTCATAGGGAAATGACTAATATTACCATTACAGATGAGTAGAACAGATAACGTACTTTGAACTCTGTTTACTTACCATAGTATGAAGAAATGCATAATTCAAGTAGCACTAGCTGTTTGGTAAATGAACACTGAATATCTCCATCTAAAGAAATGGCTAATATTACCATTAGAGATTAGGGCAACAGATACTACACTTTTACCTTCATCTAATGACTAAGGGGTGAAGAAAAGTGTAACAACTCGAGTAGCACTGGTTTTTGGTCACTGAATGTTGAATGTTTTCTAATGAGGAAATAGCTAATGTAATATTATCAATTTTGAAGACATTGAAGTATGTTTGTTTTTTGTCTTTTTTTTTTTTCAAAGGGGAATAAATTTTATAACTTCAGTTAACAATGAAACAGGTGCTTATTTAAAAAGTGGGTAAAGTTTATCAAACCTCAATCACTAGATTGAAAAAAAAAAATTTTCTTTTTATGGTTTGTGCTCTTTGACAGAACAATTGATTATTACACCTGGGTTTTCATTTGATAAAATTCAGTCAGGTCAGCAATCTGGATTTGGTTTGGCAACAATTGAAGTCGTTCTTTAAAAAAGAAAATCAAAAAGACAGATTTTTTTCCATCAGGTTTCTAATGTTTTAACCTTTCATTTTCTAGCAAATGCGTTCTTCTTTCTTCTTTTATGTGCCATGCCTCTTCAGGATGTAGGCGATCACGGCCCTCCACGTTTTCCTACCTCTCGTAGCTCTTAATACATTTTGTCTTGTTATTTCTTCCAAACCCTGCTTTAGCATCTATTTACTTAAGCTGATCAAGTAAGTCACATGCTGTTTTCCCCATCTCTCTTTCCCTCTATCCGTCCTTTGAGTATCAGATTTTCCCAACCTTCCTTTCTCATTACATATCCCAGAAACTTCAACTATCTCTTCCTGTTGTTACACATACATAAGTTTCCTTTTTATTTCCATTCTCTCCAAAACCTCATCGTTACATGTTCAGTCCATGGTATCCTCAGCATTCTTCTGTAGAACCACATTTCTTATGCTTCGTCTCTCCTTCATCTTTGAGGAGATTGTCTGTTATCCACTGCCATATATGAAAACAGATACCACATAACAGTCCAGTACTCTTTTCTGTGTTTCCCACAAAATTTTCCTATCTCTTTAGGAACAATAAAGCCTTTCTGCTGGCATTCTTTGCACTTTACTTACTTACATGCAATGTTTGTGACCACTTAACACTGGCTGGTGACATATTATGCATTTACATAGTCTGTCCTGCTATTTAACCATAGCTGGGGGAGGAGAAGATATGGATTCTTATCTTTCCCAAGGTATTAGCACATAAGTGAATGTAAAGAACTTGACTGGAATTCTAATTTGGTTCTCCAGTTGTCTAAACTGAGCCACAAACCATTACTCCACCATGCCTTTAATATCACTTAAATCATGAAATCATTGAGTGTTGAAATAAGATGATATAACCATAAGTTCTATTTTAATAATTTCTTTTGTCGCACTTCTGACCTCTGGAATTCCCATCTGGTTTAATTCCCTGCTACCTACAAGCTTCAAAAATTTAAATGCTGCATCAATTTCCATCTTCTGTCATTTTAAAACTTGTTCTTTTATTGTCCTTTCTGCTCATTAAAGTCTTCTCATCCTCTTACACTCCCTGTAACCTCTTTGTGTCTTAGTGGCATCATTGCCTTCCTTGGGGTGAAATGATAAAAAAATAGAAATTGCTAGGTAAAATGATAAGTCATTAGTTTTTATTGCTTTTCTTTTAGCTTGGCAGGAGAGAATGGCTTATATTTAATCTACTCAATACCTATCAGTTATTGGTATCTCCAACAGGGATTTATTAAAGAAAATTATAAATGTCTCATCATCCATGAAACAGGCTTGCATTCCCAGAGAGTAAAACACTATGCCTCCTTGGCCTGACACTCTCGGCGGACCTCAAATGGAATGACTATATCGAATCCATTGCCAAATCTGCCGCTATGAAAGTTGGTTCTCTGTGCAGGGCCCGGAAGTTTTTCCCGTCTGAATCTATCCTGCACATATATAAATCTACCATCCGCCCATGTATTGAATACTGCTGCCACATCTGGTCGGGTACCCCTGCTACTCTCCTCGGGCTTCTTGACAAAATAGAACGTAGAATCTGTAATGTGATCAATACTGACTTGGCAGACCGACTGCAACCACTCTCTCACCGGCGTGACGTGGCTTCCCTGTGCCTCTTCTATAAATACTTTCACAGCTTCTGCTCAGATGAATTTAGATCATTGGTGCTGCCTAGGTACGAATTTACACGAGATATTAGATTAGCAACTAGGTCCCACCCTTTTACAGTGAAACCATAATTTCTACTCCAACAGCTTCTTTTCTCGCGCTTCATGCCTGTGGAATTCCCTTCCACATGTCTGCTTTCCCGACAGCTACAATCTCCAACAGTTTAAATGTAAGGTCAATAGACACCTCCTATCACACTAACTTGCACCTATTCTCCCAACACTCTCACCATCTACCCAACCCTCATTCTCAGTATCCTTGCCCGTCTATCACCCTCCTTCTGACATTTCCTATAGCTAACCATCATTTCTCACCACTTTCCCCTCTATGTAACCTCCTGTGCAATAGTGGCAGTGAAATGCCTTGCTTGGGGTGAAATGATTATAAAAAAAAAAGTAACTGAAAAGGTTTTTTTATACTCTAATTTTTTTTATATATTTTTGTAAAAAACAAAACAAAACAAAACAACAACAAAAAACATAAATCATATTATTCAAATATAGGGTTCTTAATTCTTTAATATTTTACAAGCAGAATTGCAGCTTTTAAAAACCATTCACAACTATGAATCAAACCCAGATGCACATTCATGAAATATTATTTAAAAGTTTTGAGCATGACATAAATTTTTATAATCCCACCACTACCCGCCCTTAAAATTAGGAAAAAAATGTTGTATTTTTAAAGAAACCATTTGATGGTTTTTATTTAAAATCAAACTGAATTATTCATTTCTAACAAATTGTTTATTTGAATGTAGATAAAAAAAAAATTATGAGGGTTGCTTAAAAGAGGCTTCACCTACTTCCCAAAATTTGACCAAAATATGAGATATTTTTTTTATACAAGAGTGGGGTGCTGAAAAGTTCTCTATCTGACCCACTTCCCAAAATTTGACTAAACAAAATATTTCTACGTACAAGTTGGATGCTGAAAAGTTCTCGGCCCGATCCACTTCCCAGAATCTGACTAAAATTAACAACTTAAAAAGTTTTTGGAATCTCTTCTTGGTTGGGTTGAGAACTTTTCAACTCCTTCTTTCATATATTTTCAATGTATATTTACTTAAAAGTTTTATTTACTTATGATAATTTAAAAAAAAAAAATGAAAATTTAAGAGGAAGGCACCTATATTCAGTTTATTTGTCCATATTTTTCATAATCGTGTATTTTCCATAATTTCTGGCTCTGGAGGTGCCTCTGCTTCTTCATTAAGTTCAAAAAGTGGATTGACCATTTGTCGTTCTTCTTGCGTGATCTCTGCTCCCCCAACATGCCAAGAGTTGGTTTTTCGATCAAGTTCACTCTGCATCTCGTCCTCACGATTCAACATTTCTGATCCCAGATAGTTTCTTTCTGTGGTCCCTGTCCAACGTGTGTTGTGCCATCGTGCTTTCTCCCTTTCTTCAGCATTGCCGGGTACCTCCAGCCCTAGCGGCTTTGTTCCCACCGTCAAAGGGGTCTCCAGTCGAATATCACTGCCTCCTGATACTTCCACCCTGAATTGGAAAGCATAAGAGACTTCAATCAGGTCACAGAAATCTAAATTCGACTCTGGGATATAGGGGGGCACTGCTAGACGCACATTTCTCCATTTCCTCCCTTCCGCATATCCCATCTCATACTCGTCGCGTCTTTTGTTTACAATCTGTCGAAAACTGATCGTCTTTTTCTGTGCATAGAAACTGCTGTTCATAAGAAGTGCAGCTTGAATAGCATTGATCACTTTTGGGCTTCTGTTTGTGATATTGGCATCAATAAGAATGTCCTCACCTGGAACCAGGCCAGATTTATTGATTGTAATGTTTGCAACGATTTTGCCAAATGAGCACATTTTCCAGACTTTTTTTTGGGCGACCATATTAACTGGCCTTAGGAGTTCCGTAGACAGAGGTGATGGCCTCACAACCAAAAATGGTTCACTTGTAATACTTGATTCCCCAACACGGCCCCCTACAATGATTGCTTTAAGAACATATGTCACATTGCCATATTTCCCAATGTAGGATGATGGTAGGTTATTTGGAAGTTGGTATTCAAAAGGAAATTGATGTGTGCCGTCATTAAGGTTCAAGGGTTTGGTGTTTCTCGTATCAAAAATCAGTTTGGAAGCATCCATGTATATTTCACTTGCTTGATTCTGCTGGATATTGTCTTCCCAGCAAACACGGCCTTCACCAAGGATGCTGATTGTGATGGAACGAAGTAAAGCAGAACGTGTCAAGCAGACAGTAACTGAACCTCTTACGATCTCACCAGGCTGGTACTGATAATGTTCATCAATATCATGTTCAAGGTTTATTGTTAGGTGCTTTAATGGGAGTCCCATTTTGGATTGGTGGCAATCAGAGGACCGCAACTGATAGATGTCTGCTAATCTTTTAACCAGGTCAGAAGCACCATTGCCTTTGGATGTAATATCCTTTTTATTGAATTATTTTGTTTCTCTGAAAATAAAAAGAGAAAAAAAGAAAACATTAAAGAAGAAACAATAAATTCAGTTAATATTTTTGTAGTAAAAGAAATAAGATTCAACCAAAGTAATCAACATATCCTATTTCTGCTGGTTAAGAGATTGTGGGAAAATTAAATAAAATCAATAAATAATAATAATGAATAATAAAAAAATAGAAAGAAAAAGTAATACATTTTCCCATGATGCTAGTAATAAAGAAACATGAAATTTTATTACCACATTTGGCTTCGTCAAATGCTTATTAGGCAATGCTGTTTAAGTCTATAAAAAAAAAAAAACATTCCTTTCATCTCTCTTTCTCCTTCTTGCTCCAGGACATAGAAAAAAGAAGACATACTCGCTGGGGCACATTTGTTTCACTGCTTTACTAGCAACCAAGCTCTCTTTTCACTTTCCAGCATATAGCATTCACATGCCTTCCAAAACCTCCACCTATGAAGTAAATCAACTTTTTCTTTGGCTGTTCCAACTCAGCACAAGGTTGACATCAAGAACTTTGTTTCACTAGAGTTTATATTTAAAAAAAAAAAAAAAGAATAAACAGTCTTTGGTAGAAATCCAAGTTTTTGTATGCCTGTACTTTAATTGATAAAAATTCTTCTTTTGCTATGTGCTGAGTCCCTTATCTTTTCACTATCCCCCACTTCCTGTTCTACTTAACACAAATAAATTCATTATATTTGCAGACTCATTATCAGTACTCAAATCATTAAAAACCAAAAATTAAACAATCCTTTGCTCACCAAACTCCTACATAGAATACATGTGACCTCACAAAACAAAACCATTATTTTCTGTTGGATTCCCAGCCACTCTGGATTTCGTGGAAATGAAAAAGCAGATGTGGCTGCAAAAACTCCTTAAAACTCAGCACAAATAACATAAAGGTTTCATACTCTGACTATAAACCCCTAATCAATGATTTTATTTCAACCAAATGGCAAGACACCTGGAACAACTGTCAAAACAACAAACTATTTAAAATCAAACCTACCCTAAAGAAATAACTACCTGAACCCAGAAAATCATGCAAAGAAGTGGTTTTATCCCATATTCAGATAGGACATACACACATAACTCACTTTTTCCTCCTAAAAAATGAAGATCCTCTTGAATGCATAGTGTGCCAAGAACCTTATACCGTAAAACACTTCCTACTTGAATGCAGTGACTTCACATATATTCAGCAATCTCTTTACAATGTTAATAACCCGAAAGAACATTTTGACAACATAAACCCCAATACAATTTTAACCTTTCTTAAAAAAATTAAACTGTACAAAAAATATAACCCCAATTAAATATCTGACGATCAAAAAAGGGACCTTTGACCCTTACCAGGTGAAAAGTTTGAAAGCAACACAACTTTGAAGGCAATGAATAGTTTAAAAAAAAAGCAAGACAAAAAAAGCAAAAAAAAATTGAAAGCAATTCAACTTTATCCCAAAAAAAAAAATTTGTTTGACCTTAAATGATCTCATAAAGATTGACAGGTCGTTAAACATTAAACAAACAAACAAACCACTTCCTGTTTTGTCATCCATTTAAACAAACTCCTTAGGTAGGTTACTTACTGTTTCCCTTTGTTCCTCTTGCAGTCAGTATGGTCTGTAAGTGTCAAAGTACAGCCATCTGCTAGGATTTTTAATCAATCCCAGTTGTAGACACTTGTTCAGACACATTTGGGTTTGTTCAACACCCACAGAACTCACCTGTGGTTTATACTGCAACTATACTGAGCAAATCTTAGTTACAGTTTCTGGGAGAGAGCACATAACTTGGCATGGTCAACAGCAAAAGCCTTCTTACTAAGAAAATTTACTTGATTAGAATATTCTACAAGGATTTATGTAATTCAAGAAGATTCCTTTGAATAGCTTCCAAATAATTTATATTTGATATTGAATCTTATTAGAACAATTCATGATAATTTTTTACTTTGTATTTTATGCCTGAAGAAATTGATTGGGAAAAACCCTAACACTTCCCAACACAATTTACATTGGATTGAATTTTCTCTCATAAAAAATATTTTTCACTCAAGATAGTTTACAAAACTTGTGCTGAAAAGTTCTCAGCCTAGCACACTTCCTAAAATTTGAATAAGCATCAGAATTTCTGGAGAGGTGAAATCTTTCCATGACTAGGCTGGGAGTTTTTCAGAACCACATGTAAATCTATTAATTAAATTTGAAAAAACTTAAAAAAAAAAACTGATGCTCTATAACTGAAAACTTATCCGAGAGAAGCCAAACTCTGGCTTCGGTTTGGGAAAAAAGTGACTTGTTTTTCAACCCATACAAACTGCAGAATAAATTTTCTCAAAAGATAAAAGCAAAATCTTTGTTGACTTGAATTTTCTTGCTTTATTTACAATGACATAAAATATGTGGTTCGGATATTCAGTAATTAAATGGGAAAAATGTATGAAGGCGTTTCTTCTCTTAGCTCTTTTCTTTATTATCATAATTACTAATAGCTCTAATACAATTACACACCTCATTTTGACGTTTCAATGTATGATAGCTATAAAATTCAAAACAAAGTTCTCAGACGCATTAAAAGGACATGTCAACAAAAAATCTGAGAAGGTGTTTCTTTTCTAAGTTTTTCTTTCTCTATTATTACAATGGCTAATAACATTGTAGCCAAGTGTTTAAAATGTTAGCATTCTGATCATAAGATCTGGGTTCAAATCTTACCATGGTTGATTTGTCAAGATAATTCCAGCATGTGGCATGATTGAGAAGTGCCTGAAAGGCATAACCCAAGCCTTGTGAGTACAATTTGGTAGATTAAACAGTTTAAAAGCTATTGGTAGTGGTGCTTAGCACAAAGTCACAAGTCATTGTGACTGCGGGTCTGAACATACTGTCTTTGTTCAACTACTAATCATGCTATGTTGAGCTTTCATCCCTGGAAACTGTTGTAACTAAGGTTGGCACAGCATAAGTGCAATATAATCCACAGGAAGGCTCTATCAGGGTTGAAAAAACTCAAATATGCCTGAACAAGTGTCTTCAATAAGGATTAAATAGTCACTTTAATAGACAGTTGCATTCAGAAATGAGCAGCAAGCTGTTATATAATAGCCCTGATGAAATTGCATAGGTAATTTGTGATTTCAATCTATGATAGCACTAAAGTTTATAACAAAGTTTTTAGAGATATTAAGAGCAAAAGTCCAAGAAAACCAGATAAACATTTTAGCTTGTAATTAAGCTTTATTCAATGCTACTTTATTACTGATCATAAGTGAGATTTGATCAAATTTTTTTTTTATAGATACGTAATTTTATGGGGAGACACCTATGTTTGTCATCACAATCAATTCAAACCAAAAAGAACAAAATCAGGTTTTATAAGACCTTGGATATCTCTGTCCTATTATATGATAGGGAAATCTAGAAAATGAAACAGGGGGGGGGAGATGATTTGTTTATTGACTTATTTCATAACAACAGCTTAAGAAGGATTGAGATTAAACAGCAAAACCATTTGAAAAGAGTGGAACTGCTCCAGTGTGCCTTCTTAGAAACAATTAGTGTGGGGTTACAGTGAAAAAGATGCGCCCTTTAAAGCAAGACCCATGCAATGACTGTAATGTGGCACTAACCTGGGCCACTGAAGGAAAATGTAGAAGACAAAGATCAACATAGGGAAGGACTATCAAGAAGGAAGCAATCAATGGGCCAACAATTCTGGAGTGAGCGGCAGCTACAGACACGGCAGAATGTGCTTCAGGCACTGAGCAGATTGACAGAAAGAAAAAAGAGGAAAATGAAATAGAAACAAATAACTATAATATTCTAAATATGTGCATTGTGGTGCAGTGAATAACGGCCTGGAACGAGAACTTGTGAAGCGGAGTTCAAATTCCAGTTGAATTCCTTGCATTCACTTATGCACAAATACCCCTGGGAAAGGTATTAATCTGTCTCTTCCCTCTAGTTATGGGTTAAATAACAAGACAGATTGGGTTCTCTAGCCTTGTCTGGCAACCAATCTACCGCAGAAAGTAATGGCAACCTACTGTGGGATAATCTTCTGCCCCGTTAATCATGTCACTTTCGAGACATGATCATCCATGCATATGGCACTCAACTGACTGCTATTCACATACACATTCTTTCACACACACATGCACATACACACACAAAGAAGAAAAGATCAACCTAACACCAATAAAAAGCACATAAATTATTTTAAAACTTAATATAAAAATAACAAAAATGAGAAAATTAGCACTCAAATGCCAAAACTTCCTGAACAGTTACAACAATTACAGTTTGTCTACGAAATTTAGGGTGTTGAATTTGATCAAACAGCTAAGTACTTACTGTCTCTTCTACAAATATTTTCATGGTAATTGCACTGACATACTTTTTTTCCTGGTACCCTGACAACAAGAATTTAAGTGTGTTACTTGATTGGCATCTAGGTCTCACCCCTTTTACTGTTAAAATAGTTAAATATAACTGCCATTTACACTTGAACATTTTCTTTTCTTTGCACTTCTTGCCTCTTCCATTTACTTACTTCTTTGATAGCTACAATCTCCAAAAATTTAAATGCAATATCAGTTGCCATCTTCCGTCTTCTTGAATCCTGTACATCTTTTATCCTTTCCTCAATACTCCCTGTATCCAGTCTTTTCTCTCACTATAACCCCCTGCACCCTAGCAATCCAACCTTGCTTGGGGTGAAATGATTAAAAACAAATTTTCATAAGTGAGAAATTTTATTTTATTATTTTATTATAAAATTACTTATTTTGTATGTAGATTAGAGAATAGAAGAAAAGGATAGTCTTGTTTGCAAAAATAGCATTATTCACAGATAAAGAATTTGACAACAGGTTCAACTAAACAGTTAAATCTGTTTTTATGGTCACCATCCATTTGAATATTCTTCATTTTAGTTGTTTCCTGAACAAACATTTCCCTATGAATCCAAATTTTGGTAGTTTACTTACAAAAAAATGTATTTTCAATCATGAATTTAAGAGAAAACAAAAGTACTTTGTTAGTACCAAAGCAGATACCACTTGTGACTCTTCTAAATACTCGTAACAGAAAAGGTTTCTATTCATTTCCAACTGTCTTTGGACATTTCAATACAGTGTAATAGTTAACAAGTTTGTCTTGCTAAGTCAAATAGTGAGTTTGATCTTCACTGGGTTCTTCACACTTGTAGCCTTGTGCCACATCTCACCTACACTTGGTCCTGGCTATGGCGGTAAACTGCACCGGCAGCAAGACCTCTGATTGGTAGGTTGGGAGGAGCATGGGACCACCTCTTAATTGCTATTTTTCCCAGGTCTACTCTGACCCGAAGTGGTAGCACCTGTTAGGGTCCCAGCTATGGGCAAATAGTTAACCCCCAAACTGGGGTTAAAACACTATGAAAGTATAAAAATAAACTTTTATAGAAAAATATACATTTTTGAAGGAAAAAATTATTACCAGTAATACATTTTTGAATACAAGACTAGAAGACATCTTCAGTTTTCTAAAATAAAATGAAAATATTTTCATCAAAATCTGACTAAATCAACCTTCTCACTATAACTGAATATTAAAAAAAAATACCTTAAAACCTTATCTTTTTAGCATTAAATAACCCACAGAGGTGTTGATATGTCATTAAACAAAACTTAAACTCACCTACACTTACTAAATCCCCATTTTCAATTGCCTTTGCATACAAAGAAGATTACGCATTTAGAAGTCCTCTTTGTGTTTTCACAGATTCAGTGAGGCATGAGGGCCATAGCATTTGATACTTCAAATGTCATCTGCGAGGTCCTGGATATGATGGTAAACTTCATCTGACAAAGGCCTCTGATTGGTAGGTTGTGAGGAGCATGGAACTACCTCTTAATTGCTATTGTTCCCAGATCTACCCTGACCCGAAGTGGTAGCACCTGTTAGGGTCCCAGCGATAGGCAAATAGCTAACCCCCAAACTGGGGTCAAAACATTATGAAAGTATAAAAATAGACTTTTATAGAAAAATATACATTTTTGAAGGAAAAAAATTATTACCAGTAATACATTTTTGAATACAAGACTAGAAGACATCTTCAGTTTTCTAAAATAAAAAAAAAAATTTTTTTCATCAAAATCTGACTAAATCACTAGAACTGAACATTAAAAAAAATTATTGCCATAATACATTTTTGAAGGAAAAAAATTATTACCAGTAATACATTTTTGAATATAAGACTAGAAGACATCTTCATTTTTTCTAAAATAAAAAAAAATATTTTCATTAAAATCTGACTAAATCAACCTTCTCACTATAACTGAACATTAAAAAAATACCTTAAAACCTTATCTTTTTAGCATTAAATAACCCACAGAGGTGTTGATATGTCATTAAACAAAACTCAAACACACCTACACTTACTAAATCCCCATTTTCAATTGCCTTTGCATACAAAGAAGATTACGCATTTATAAGTCCTCTTTATGTTTTCTTTTACATTTGCTTACAGCAAAAAGTGGGTTCTGCTCTCTTGCTTTGTTTTTGTCAAGTTGTTGATAGGCTTACTTTTTTTTTTAAAAAAATCTCACCTCTTCTCAAACCATGAGAGCTATTGTAATCAGAATGTTTTATTTTCTCACACACAGAGACACTTTGCTTACTTAGCGGCTCTGGGAAAGGAAAAAAAATTATCTTTGTTTCCACCCAATGTATAAAGTGGACAGAAATTTGCTCAGAAATGAATTTTATGCTAATGAATAAACCAATGGCAAAGAATAAGTTAAGGATTTATTTTTAACACATCAATGTATTCGTTTCTTGTTTTATCATCTTTCCCTTATATTTTTCTCATTGGTAAGAATATTTTTCTATTTTTCTTTTACTGTTATTTGTGCTTCAGCTGTTGTTTTACACTTCCTATGAGATCCAGATATACTTACTGAAAACCTCAAACAAACTGATCTTAGTTTACTAATTAAATACGTAACGGGCACATTGAAATGTAACACAGGTGACCAATGACTCACTTCCCAGTGATACAATCCTATCTAAACTGTTTTATATTCTTCTCTTAATTTTTTAACTAATTAATTTGTCATTCTTCTTGTTTTAATTGTCAGTTAAGTGGCTTACCCCCTTCTCCTATCTCTTTTGTTCTCAGTATGCACTGCGAGGGTTAAGTTTTCTAAGCCCTCCTTTCACATTATGTGTGCATGGAATTTCAGCTATCTCTTCCTGATTCAGAGTAGAAGTATCCTTCCTGTTGCCATTTTTTTAAGACTTCCTTGTTGCTTACTTGCTCCATCCATGGAATTCTCAGTATCCTTCTGTAGAACCACATTTCTGATGCTTTTAGTTTTTTCTCCATCTGTAGAGAGATTGTCCAATATTCAGCTATATCAGAGGATGGATATCACATTGCAATCCACTCGTTTTTTTATTCTTTGTTTCTAATGAAGTTCTTTTATTTCTCAGTACCTTGTTTAGCTTCTGGAAAGTCTTCCTTTGTTCATCCAATGTGTGTTTGGATCTCAGTGTCACATTTTCAATCCTCTGTGTTCTTGCAACTGATGGTCAGTCCTTTTCAATTGCTTTCTTCTACTGCCCTACCCTGCCCCGGAGGTTCTGAGTCACCCATCAACACTGTCACCTGCATATCTTATATTGTTATGATTACATCAATCAATAATAAATCCTGGTAGGATTTCCAGTTCCCTTAGAATAGTCTTACTGTAGAGCAGCGTTCAACAACCCCCGGCCGACAAGCCACATCCAGTCCTCGAGTGAATCTTGTCCGGCCCGCTACCTTACTCTGGAAACAATATAAATATAGGTAAACCAAACCAAAGTGACAGTTGATAGTCTGAATATATAGAATTCTATTTGAGTTATTTGGTAATCTTTATGAAACTGATGTGGAGCAAGTGGCAGAAGAATATCAGTTGGAGTTAATTGACTGACAGTGCGATGAATCTTTAAAATCAAAATTTCATTTTGAATCCACTGCTGATTTCTACAAGAAATATATATTGCCAAGCGAAAAATATAAAAACATTATGGCTAATGGGAAACTGATGATGTCATTAATTGGAAGAACATATGCTTGTGGTCAACTTTTTTCCAAAATTAAATATACTAAAAGTCATTTAGATTGTGTGATGAACACCTGGATGATGTTTTGCTTCTGTCATCAACAAATATTTCACCTGATGTAGAGAAGTTATAGCACAATAAGCAGAAACAAGTGTCTCATTAAATCACTTACCATTTCTAATTGTATTTTGTCTGTAGCAAGGAATTTATTTTTTTTGTGAAAGTAGTTTGTTTATTCCTACAGTAAAAATAAGATTTTTTTGTTAAATGTGTTTGTATTTTTTCTTTTTTTATTATTCCTATAGTAAAATAAGTGATGTTGTTTAAATACAACTAAATTATATTGAATCCTTGCTTTCTTCAAACACATAGAAAATTTATTCATATATTTAATAACACGGTTCTCCTTCATGACACTGGAGCCATACCTGTTTGGCTTTCCTCCATGACTCTACATAGCTTTTTGGCCCTCACTCTCCAAAAGGTTGCCGACCCCTGATCTAGACCCTATATGAAAATACGTTTAATACATTATACAAAAACTTTTGATAAAGTATTTCGCAAAGAACTGTGGGAACTGCTAGGTAATCTTGATAGATTTGGGGATAATATTAGAATAAACCAAATCCTATACGAAAATATGATTTATAGATTATACAAAACTGTTTGATAAAGTATTTCAAAGAACTGCTACATAATCTTGATATATTTGGGAATAATATTAGAATAATCTAAACCTGATATAAAAATGTGTTCTGTAGATTATACAAAGGTGTCTGATAAAGTATTTCACAAAAAACTGCGAACGGCTACGTAATCTTGTTAAAATTGAGAAGGATACTAGAATCATTTAGACCCTATACGAAAATACATTTTATAGATTATACAAAAGTATTTGATTAAGTATTTCACAAAGACCTGCCAGAACTGCCAAATAATCTAGAAATATTTGGGAAAATTTTTAGAATAATCTAGACCCTATGCGAAAATGTTTTGTAGATTATACAAAAGTGTTTGATCCGGTATTTCACAAAGAAGTGTGGTAACTGCTATAAACTCTTGATATGTTTGGAAAGGATATTAGAATAATCTGAACCTCATATTATAATATGTTGTGTAGATTATACAAAAGTGCTTGATAAAGTATGTCACAAAAAACTGTAAGAAATGCTAGGTAAACTTGATATATTTGGGAAGGATATTAGAATAATTTAAACCCCATATAGAAAATTTATTCCCATATTTAATAACATGATTCTCCTCTATGACACTGGAGCCATACCTGTTTGGCCTTCCTCCATGACTATACATAGCTTTTTGGCCCTCACTCTCCAAAAGGTTGCCGACCCCTGCTGTAGAGGTTTAAGTAAATGTGGGGAGAAACACATCCTTGTCTTTCTATTTTTGTACAGCTACTGAATTTTTTTTTTAATCCATATGCAGTTGGATTGCTCCCAATATAAGTTCTTCATTATTCCAAGATCTTTTCCAAATAGATGTAGTTTTCCAAGCTGGTCAAGTACCTCTAAATACTTTTCATTTCATAGGGGTTTTTGTTTACAGTATTATACCAGTCTCCTACCTTAACATGAAAGATAAGAGCTTCAGTGGTTGTGATAATAATGACGATGGTGGTAGTGGTTGTGATGATGGTTGTGGTGGCGGCAGCACCCATGCCTTTTCTGGATATATCAGTTTTAGTTAATTCACTTAATAACAGCTTTTGTTCACCTCTGCTGTGGCCAAGTATTGAACTCTTTGTGTAAAGTCACTGTATTGCTTCAGCTAACAATATTATCCACTGCGTCATATGTCCTTGGAACATGAAACTAGAGCAATCTACCTCCCATTGACTAAACTAAGGGTTTGGTGCAAAATTCCAACATATATCACCTGAACAAGGCCAGAGTGTAGAATGCCACTATGTGAATATGACATTAAAGATGAGGATAACAGTCTGAACAATGTAAATATTGTAAATAGTAACAATACCTTATCTCAGAAATACAGACAGATACTCATGTGTGTTTATAGGATGTATAATAGTGTCAGAAACAAAAATGATGATGAGACAAAGTGGAAGATTAACCTGAGAAAAAGTTTTAGTGCGGCTGACACCCCTGCAGCACTCTCAATGATGGAATGGCCCATGATCTGAAATGGTCCATTTAAGTAACACATCACTGAATAAATCCCAAGCCTAACTAATAAGACAATAACTTTTAGGCAAAATTCAACTTTATTCATCAACATAGTCTACTTCTACAGTGACACACTAATTCCAACGCTTCTCTAACAATTCAATGCCTTTTTTGTAGAACGATTTGTCTTTGGCCTCAAAATATGCCTCAGTTTTCAATATCACTTCTACAACGGAGCCAAATCACTTTCCCTGGAGCATTCTTTTGAGGTTTGCAAACAGCCAATCGTCACTGGGAACCAGATCTGGAGAATAAGGTGGATGTGGAATTAATTCAAGGTGTAATTCATTTAATTTTGCCATTGTTATGATCGACTTGTGACATGGTACATTGTCTTCTTCATTTGTGCTTGTTTTTTAACAATTTTTTCCTTCAAATGCACTAATAATGTTATATAATATTTAATATTGATGGTTCTTCCTTTTTTAAAGTAATCGATGAACAAAATACCTTGCGCATCCCAAAATACAGAGGCCAAAACCTTGCCTGCTGATGTTTGCATCTTTGGTAGCTTTGGGCAGCTTTCACCTGCTGCTGTCCACTCAGCTGACTGCTGATTTGACTCCAGAGTGAACTGGTGGATTGATATTTCATCCATTGTCACATATTTATGCAAAAACTCCTTCTTGTTGCATTGAAACAGTTGTAAAACAACACTCTGAATCATCAAGGCGTTGTTGTTTTTGATCAACTATGAGCAAACACGGCACCCACTTTGAACACAGCTTTATCTTGACAAATTTTCATGCAAAATGGTGAATACACTAGCTTCTGATATGTTCAACGCCTCTGCTATCTCACACAACTTCAATTTACGATTGGCCAAAACAAGTTTGTGGATTTTATTGGTGTTTTCTGGGACAACTGTTGATTTTGGGCGACCTGAGCATTCAGCATCATTTGTGTCTGTACAATTGCGTTTAAAGTCAGCATACCATCTCTTAAACATTGTTTGGAGCAGAGTCTGAATAACACATATCAAGCCATTGCCTTGCTTGAACAGTATTTTTCCATCAGAAAGCAATGCTTTATCCACACACAAAATTCAGATTTTTCCATTGTTTTAAAAATTTGCAACAATAGCTTCACTTAAACAACTGTAAAACAAACTACTAAAAAACCTTGTAAACTAATAATCCTATTGTGCCCGCATTTTCTCATGTGCTATTTGAAGGTTAGTACTTCATAAAAACCATATAGATTTTTTATTAGTGCCACCATCTATATGTCAGCCCCAGGACATATTGAGTGATGTGTTAAAGAATAGTAGTATTCAAGGTGTAATATTCGGACTGATTACTTTGCAATCTAAACCCCTTCTTTCTGTGTTGTAAGTTCTGTCTTGTTTATCATTATAACTATTGTACTGTTCTGTGTATATCTGTTTAGCACTAGATATTGTTCTGAATAATACTGCAGCACATTTTCTCTGTGTATCATAACCACCTTGACAATACAACTGGAAACCAAAGAGAGCATACACTCTTCACCATCAATAACATTTTCTACCTTGTCTCATTATCTTAAATGATATTCATAAAAAATGTTTTCAAATCTGCAATAATTCTTTTCCATCACTTTTACTCCAAATAGTCAAATGTTGATTTGCTAGGATTAAAAAAAAAACTATTGAACACCTATTTAAAAAATAAAAACATAAATAATTGAGAAACCCCAGAGTTTTTTTTTTTTTTGAAGGCCCAAGTTTAAGGTTTGTTTCATGAATCAAGTTTTTCTCATCAAGTTGTAAAATTTTATGAAGAAAAACTGTTTGAGATATTGGAATGATACCAAAACATATTTTTTAAGGCCCAAGTTTAAGGTTTGTTTCATGAATCAAGTTTTTCTCATCAAGTTGTAAAATTTTATGAAGAAAAACCGTTTGAGATATTGGAATGATACCCAAACATATTTTTGAAGGCCCAAGTTTAAGGTTTGTTTCATGAATCAAGTTTTTCTCATCAAGTTGTAAAATTTTATGAAGAAAAACCGTTTGAGATATTGGAATGATACCAAAACATTCTTTAGTGAAGAGTAAGTTCCACTTCTTCCCAAGAACTGTTGCTTTATTTCATAGGGCAAAGAAAAAGAAATCTTAAGTAAAATAGAGACAAAAAAAGAGAATAAAAAAATCAGAAAGGGATAGTTGATAGTTCTGGGACACATAATGAGAAAAGAAAGCTTGGTAAATTTAATATTCATAGGACAAACTGAAGGCAAGAGAAATAAGGGGAAACAATGATTAATCTATGTAATTTAAATTGATTTAATGCCTGGCAGAATTCCCTTCATATTTATTTAGTAAAGAGTAAGTTCTCTTAACTTGTTTAGATGATAAGCAAGCTAATAACTGTATCTTTACTGAAGAGTTCCTTTTATAGAAATATTTTAAGGGAGATAACTAATAATTCCCATTGCAGCTTTCTTCATTTAGAAACTTTTTCTTTTTTTATCCAAAGTTTCAAATGTACCAAGTATTTCTAACAGTTAAAGTGTAAAAACACCTATTTTTGTTAAGGAATCTGCCAATTGTAATTTCTCATCCACACAAAACACCCTGAATTCCCCCCTCTGATACCACTTCTCTCAATTTTATCATGTCCACTCTTAATCTTGTTACTAATAAGGTTTGTAGTTCCCAAAGCACTAGTCAATGATCCAGTATCTGTATAGAATTTTACTTGTGGCAACACAGCCATACCAAAAGTTTCTTGCAACAAAGAAACAACAAGGAATTCTGCATCTGCTGCCCTCACTTAATAACAAATGAAAGGTCCCTCTTGAGAGCCTGATTGTTGATGTGGTATATTTTTCTCCCTTGAGAAATTGTTTTTTGTTTCTTTTTCTTGGGGGATATATATACATATATATATATATGTATAGAGAGACAGAAAGAGACAGAGAGAGAGACAAAGCAAGATAAAAAGGTAGATAAATCTATAAATATTCAATCTCTGATATTGAGCACTCTTCCCTTATGACTATAGCCAATTTTAAACAATATAAATGTGAAAATATATATGTGTGTGTGTGTATGTGTGCATGTGCAATTTTTTAAAAAATTACATATTCAAAAATTCCATGTTATATGAGTGTTCAAAAAATCATTGTTAGGTGAGCGTTCTTAAAAAAAACAAAAAAATCCGGTAGAATCAGTTATTGCAATCCGCCTGAAGACACCACATGGTAGAAACCTAGGTTGCGTAATAACTTGTTTACAAATGAAGAATATTCTAAAGTTCTACAATATAATTGTATTGAACACTTTTTAATACAGCTGTGTACTGGTCTAATTTCATTATGACCAAAAATTAATAATTTAAATTCAAAATGTTCTTTTAGCAATTGTTCTTTTAAACTTGCGTTGTTTGTGACTATTATATTTAATGATGTTTTTTCTGATGTACAGTATCCTTTACAAATGTTGTTATACGTTGATAAATTGTCCAAAAGCTTTCTATTCACATGAGTTATCATCAGCCAGGGAGAGAGTGCTTATATATATGGATAACTATAATTAGTCATTTTTTCCTGCTCAATTTACCCCCACATATCACATTAACAAGAATAGAATTTCAGAGTTTCAATACAAAGCAAAAAGGCTACAAAACTAATTCTATCCTCAATAACATAAGAAGTCAAATTTGATCTTAACTATCTTAGTATTTATAAAGTCAAAAATTTTTGTATTTCAGAGCAAACTCTATATCTCATTCCATTTTTATAGAAATTGCTTTATTTCGCAACAGATGGAATGCTGTGTTCTTCAATGAGCCCTGGTGACCTGCAATAACAATCTCACATAGCCTATATTACAATTTGATATCTTGTGAATCTTCATGCCAAACATTAGGTTCATAAGTCCTGTCATTTGAGCATAATCATAGCACAGGCACGCAAATAGAAACCTTTAGTATTAATTAATGTATTTTCTTATGCATAATGTAAGAAATTTCAAACAGAAATTAAAAGTAAACAAGGTGGGGGTCATATTATACACAAGTACACATTTTCGGTAATTTTTACTAGACTTACTTGAAACAGCAAGATTGCAAATACACTCAGTACAATAGATAATAAACCACAAAATAATCTGGTGTTCATAACAATTGTTTACAAATGGTATTTTATATGTCGGCAATTTTCTTTCTTCAGGAATCAACATAATGGAATGTCTTTTGTCACAAAGACAAGAAAATTCACCAAAATCGATTAAAAAAAATTAATAAAGAATACACAAGAAATGTCATGATTTGATAACATTAATATTACAAGGAAAGTCTAACTATTGTATGAATTATGTACTTTTCTTGAGCTTCCATTTGAAAAATGAGCTGATAATTCCTGTGCTGTGAGGTTGTTATATCATATTCACCCATTTGTTGACAAAATGTATTCAGTTTGAAAACCTCAAACAATTTGAGAAAAATAAAACAATATGAAAAAGATACAAAATTATATCACTATATATATAGTGTCAGTTAAGTACCATACATGGCACACACTTTGGGCAATCATGCCTCGAAAGAGATATGACTGACTGGACAGAAGATTATCCTGCAGTAGATTGCTATTGCTTTCTGTGATAGACTATAGAACCCAATCTGTCCTATTATTTAACCCATAACTGGAGGGAAGCAATGAATTAATACCTTTCCCAAAGATAGTTGTTCATAAGTGAATGCAAGGAATTCAACTGGAATATATAGTGTACACAATTTTAAATTGAAAAATATTAGGATAATTTATGTGGATACGGCATTGAGATTTTAATGGCTATTATAGTATAACTTTTCAAAAACATTTACATAGGGTTGGCTGTAATAGGGGATCATATCATCAAGGATGTAATTTATTTCATTTGTAACTACAGAAACACAGGGTTGTATTATAATCAAGAAAATATGGTAATTGCTCATCTTGAAAATTCAGCCAGAAACAATGAGACACTTTAATCTGGATAAACTGGGGAATAGCAGCATCCTTATTCCTTCCCTGGATGATGTTTATTTAAAGGAAAGCAAGAAGGAAGGACTATCAGCAAAACAAACAGCCCTGGATGTGAATTATAAATTGGAGTCACTAAAATCAAGCAAATACAAAAGTTTAAATATCTAGGAACTGTTTTAACAGAGGGTGGAAAATGCAACATCGAAATTTGAAGAAGCATTTGAATAACAAAAGATGCCAACCAAAAGCTAAGCAAAATATTAAGAAACTGGAAAATATTTTCAGAAACAATGAAAAGAGTACTGAACTATTATGTAATGTCTAATTCTTCTATGTAGCAGTGAATGCTGGACAATCTCCTCGCAGATAAAGAAGAAACTTGACACAACAGAAACATAGGATTGTATTATACTCAAGTCGTATTATACATAAAAAAAATATAGCAAAATATATTTACAGGATGTTTTAAATTTTATACTTGTCACATTTTTTTTTCCAATATATTCTAAATGATTGCACGTATTGAACTTAATTTGACCAAAAGTATGATAACCCTGACATACACAATTGTACTGAATAAAGCATAGTTCTATGCAACAGTAAACAAATGATTTATATATTGTTTCATTGTTACCATTCCAATCTTTATAGGACATTGGATATAAAGTATGTTTAAGCAATGATAACAAAGCAAAAACTGTTCAAATGCTTTATGATCATCAAACAACTTTGAAAAGTGCTAAAATCTTTGCAACAGGCCATTGTATAATGAATTTGTTAGAAACCCAACTGTAGACAGTGACTGGCCTGACAAAAGTAAGATATTTTGACTTTAATGCAATGAATTGAAAATTGAGACATGCAAGCACCCATTTAATAGTAATGATGCATTATTTAAAGCTGCCAGGGCTCCAAATGTGCATAAACATCATGGTGTCATATATTTAGGAATGTGAATCAAGCAAATCATGTCAAAATTTCAGGTGAAAGATATCTGTAAAAGAATCAATATGAATAAAGACAAAAGAAAAACTAATCTTAGCCAACATGTTTTATCCTCTGAAGAACTTTATCAAGTCAAATGCAAGGATTTTATTTTGTAATTAGTATTCCATGCAAGAGCAAAAATGTTAATGATTTTTTTAAATGGTTAAGTTTAGAAATACTCATAAATATTCATCAAGTTAACTGAAAAGTTCAGCAAACTATGAAGAACATTGACATAATTTAATGTCTAATAAAAGTGAGTGATGTTTTTTAATTTTTTTTTTTTTTTTTTTTTTTTTTTTTTGCAAATTAGTGTTTAAATTATTTTCGTTTGGGATTTAATTGTATACATGTCTTCGAATTCAGACCAACTCTTTATACATATCACTTGGATTTAATATATGAAACTTGCTTTTATGAAAGTGCTGTTCACAGAGAAGTGTAAGGTGATGCAAGATGGGAACCCCTCAACAGTTGGTAAAATGAGTGGTGCTTGAATCTAATCATGTTGGCCCTTGGAAGTTGGATGGTAGTATTAAAATAACCTCTTCTGCATATATGGAATTCCTGTAAGTTCCATGCTAACAATTTTTTCTGTCACACTTTTCGCGTGGTCCTGGGTATGACCGTAAACTGCACCGCAGCAAGGCCTCTAATTAGGAAGTTGTGAGGAGCATGGAACCACCTCTTAATTGCTGTTGTTCCCAGGTCCACCCTGACCCGGAGTGGTAGCAAGGCCTCTGATTGGGAGGTTGTGAGGAGCATGGAACCACCTCTTAATTGCTGTTGTTACCAGGTCCACCTTGACCCAGAGTGGTAGCACCTGCTAGGGTCTCAGCCATGGGTAAATAGTTAACCTCCAAACCGGGGTCAAAATGCTATGAAGGTATTTACCAACAAAACTTTTTTGAATGAAAAATATATTACCAACAAAACTTTTTTGAATGAAAACTATATTACCAACAAAACAAAGACTGACCCTTAAATGACTAAAATGGTTGATGGGTCGTTAAACTTAAACCAAACCAAACCAAACCAAACCAAACACACTTTTCGCTTGTGGAACTTTCTTCTGACTTTTCTTCCCAGTCAAATTTGATCTTCAAAAATTTAAATGAAATGTCAATTGTTGTCTCCTTATTTTTTGTTCTTTTATTTTTTCTCTCTTCTTAATACTATTTTTGTTTTCATATCCTCTAACACTCAGTAACCCGTTGCATCTTAGTGGCTTTGTTGCCTTGCTTGAGGTGAAATGATAAAAAAAGTTGTCTAGAGGTATGTTTGTGATAGCTGCAAAGGATTTGTATCCAAAAGTGGTTTTTGAGAAGAAATATTATCTGGTTGTAAAGTCATTATCCCTGAAATAAAAGAAGAAAAACTTCTGTAGTTCACTTCGTCATTCACTAAAATGGAAACTCAATCAGTAAATAATATTACTTTTCTGCTTTGTGACTGTTGGGCACTGTTGGTTATGAACAGTTTTGTATGTCATTTTTTTCTTGAATAAATTTTTATTGGCTTAGTCATTGGCTTTCATCCTTTATCTTTACATACCTTCACATGAGATTTTTTTAGAACATTTCTTTCAATAGTGGTTTGATTTAAAAAAAAATACATGTTTTCATATATTCAAGCATGAAGTCATTTTATTTCAAGCTCTGACTTAAGATTTCAGGCTGTCCCAAATTCATAAAAGATTTCTGTTTGACAAAAATAATATGACTTTCCAACACTTAGTTTATAATTATTACAATACTAACAGTGTAGCCCAGCGTTGCTCGGGTGTAATGAAAGCTAATCCATGGTCCTGGAGCTCAGACTCTTTGGACGTTGGCACAAAAGACTAAAAAGCAATAGTTGTTTCCAGTTAAAGTGAAACCGTAGACTGAAAGAAAAATGAATGGTTGGAAGTCAAATTTTGATTTCCTGGTATCGATATCAAAATTTCTGCACTATTGTAAGAACTGCAACCTTGAATATCGTTTCTCATGTCTTTGTCTATGAGTGCATCAAATTTGATTAAAATCGGACCACTCCTTCTATAACCCGATTTTTTCAATTATCGATTTTCGATATTTATCTGGAGTACCTCGACACAAAACCTAGCTAAGAACACTCGCAGACACTTATAATACAAGTGTAAATTTTCAAGAAAAATGGTTTAGCCGTTTTGGAGTCTATAGGTAACGGACGGACAGACACACATACGCAGAGACAAAGTTCCATTTATAAATAAGTTTAGATTAGATTTAGATTTCTTGTTTGTATAGAATGTTGGAACACATTGTATATATTAGCATTATAGAACAATTCATTTGTTTTGATAAAAAACAAAATAGAATCCCATTGTTGAAAATACAGTAAAAGGTATTTTTTAAATGCTCTCACCAAAAAATTACGTGTTTTTTGAACAAGATGACTTATTTGTTTAAGAAGAAAGAAGAGAGGGAAAAATGTCAAATGTTTCAAGTTTACTCAAGATAAGAATAAATAAAAGCAATCCTTAGATACTTTCTTTCTATCAAGATAGTATCAATACGATACAAAAGCTTTTTGTTAGATCCCATTTCAAAAGGGCTTCATTCATATTTTAATATAATGTTTATTTCATAGTATATTATCTTCCACAGAGGGGCCATCTCTTATGACCTTTAACCTTTTCCCACAAGATTTATTTTATTCTGATCCATTTAAATTACATGTTATTTTTAAGATCATCAAAATAATGCATAATCAATGAATGTGAATACTAAATTTATCTTGATCTAATCACAATATGATCACAATATTGGGGTATTAATTAAAGTTCAAACTTCCTACATGTCTGCCTGGCACCAAAATGTTCTTACTATAAATAGTGTCCCCTAATTCATTGAGTAGGGCACAGGTAAGAATCTGCACACAAAAATCAATTCAAATTATTTTATATATATATATATATATATATATATATATATATATATTCTTCATTTGTAAATGAGTTATTACACTATGTAGGTTTCTACTATGTGGTGTCTTTAGCCAATTTGCACTCACTGATTTTACCATTTTTTTTTAAGAATGCTCACATAATGGGGATTTTTTTCGAATGTTCACGTAACGGAGGGATGTGCGTTGTGGTCCAGTGGATATCGGCTCAGAACGAGAAAATCGGGGAGCCAAGTTCAAATTCCAGCTGAATTCATTGCATTCACTTACGCGCAAATACCCTTGGGAAAGGTATTAATCCGTCTCTTCCCTCCAGTTATGGATTAAATAACAGGACAAATTGGGTTCTATAGCCTTGGTCGGCAACCAGTTGACATAAAGTATTTTTTTGAGCTAGAAACCCCATCTTTCTTTTTGCTCCATATTTTGATTGGTTCTCTCTGTCATCTTAATCAGGTGAATTCTTCCTTTAAGAGGTATGGTGGAGTAATGGATAACGGATTATAGTAAGGAAACAAAGAGATGAGTTTGAATTCCAATCAAGCTCATTACATTCACTTATATACTAATATTCTTTGGAAAGGTATGACTCCATCTTTTATCCCACACATATGGGTTAAATAGTAGAATAGATTGGGCTCTATAGTTTTGGTTGGCAACTGCTCTAAGAGAAGGAAAACTCTGAATTCAAATGAGTTTGAAGAGGGTTTTGCTCTGTTGGGCTGTCTTGCCCATGGAATACCACTGCTTCTATAGCTGCAGTAAGTGTGGTTTCCCTTAAACCCTAAGAGCATATGGGGTTTGTGATTATGATCATGAACTATGATTACCTTTAAAAACTTTCAAATTAAATTTTTATTTCAGTCAGATGCTCGTTATTCTCATCCTTGCACATTATGGAAAACAGAACCCAATATAATTAAGAAAGTTCAATTCCTTTTTAAGGATTTTTTTTTCTGTAGCAAGTTCTTTCAGTATGTGGAAGATCACCACTCTCCACAACTTTGTTTGCTGCACTAAGAAACCTTTTACTCATTACAATCTTTATCGTTTTTTTTTTAACTAATATACAAGGGCCACTTCATGTAGAGGGGTACTGAAGGCTGTTGTTGTGAGATCAGTAACAATAAGGGACACAGTTTATGCTGATATGTGAGAATAATTAAACCTAGACTTGAAGAGGTTAAAATTGTAGTGGTTGGAAAAGCCTTCTCTTGAGAATTCTGTTCCAAAAAGTAACAGTTCTTGGGGGAAAGAATCTTTCTGAGTGGAACTTACTCTTTCTACCAAGGAACTGAACAAAACTAGAGTTGCCTAAATGATTGGTGATCATGAAAAAGACAGCATTGTACTTACTATCACATAACTTCATTAATTCTGATGCTCTCTACAAGGAACTGATCAAAACTAGAGCTGCTAAAATGAAAAGACAGCATTGTACTCAGTGTCACATATCAATTGGCTATGCAAATGAATTAGCTATATTAAATAAACTAACCCATGTCAGATAGAAAAATTTGAAACCATTTACTTGAGAAAGAGTAAGTGAGCTGTGGTTTAAGGACATTATCCTTAAATTATGTTTGCAAATCATATATATTTAATATATATGTGCAAACTGGATTTGGCATTAAATAACCCATAGTGGTTGATATGCCATAAAACCCCAAACAACCAATCTTTCTACCATCTATTAAATCAATTTTAATTACATAGTTTATTTACTGTTTCCCCTTGCTTTTCTCACCTTCAATTTGTTCTGTGAGTATTAAATTTTCCAGGACTTCTTTCCTTATCATGTGTCCCAGAAATTACTTCTGTCACTTTCTGATTTTTGATTCTCTTATCTTGATCCTATTTTTTTAAAGATTTCTTTGTTGTTTGTCTTTGCAACTTGAAACAAAAAAAAATTGCTTGTCTTTTTTTTTTCCATCAGAACAGCCCAAGACTTTTATGGCCTGCAGATATACTTGCATTCCATTTGCGATTTAAGCTACTTTGCTTTGTAGATCTGGAATCTTTTTGAAAAACACAACAACTCCAACCCTGCCAAATATGTTTGCAGCTTCCTCTTGTGGGACATATTTTTATTTTTTTAATTTAATCTTGGCCTAAAGGTGTAATGATACTATCCTTGAATGTTTTAAATAGTCAAATACATTATATCAAACTTGGGTGTAAAGACATGCAAAAACTTATTTATACACATATATACATGCCAATTCATATATATATATGATAGATAATAGTGCAAAAGGAGTGCACTATTATTTATTCAGAATCAAATGGTGAGGGAAAAAAAAGCATATTTATTAAGTGTGTGTGTGTGTGTATATATATATATATATATATATATATATATATATATATAGTGTAGAGTTGTGAATGTTTAATGCCAAGATTGTTGTTTTTTCAGTAGATTTACTTATAAAAGTTATTTTGGCAAGCAGGTTTTTTATCATAAAGTGCTTGATATCCAGGTGAAGATAGATTGTTCATAGGTTTAATGCAAAGATGTTCATTCAATGCTCAATTAAAGTGAGAAATTCTTTGCATTAAACCTATAATTCTGCATGTTCCTTTCTTAGTTTGTTAGTTACTTAGTTCCTCCGTCCGTTACACCACACTCTCTACACAAGCTTTTCTTTCCCCTCTATCTTTTTACTCTCCTCAGCCTTTCGCTCACCTTTGCCAAATGGAAGGGTAGTAAAGGGTGAGAGAGCTTATAGCATTATCGTATCAGTAGCAGCTTAAGCTGGTGGTTGTAGCAGTAATTGTGTGTGTGTATATGTGTGTGTACTGTACAATATAGTAAAAATAGGTAGGTTTGTTGTCGTATCCCTGACCTAATAATGAAATTTCTGGCCTCTACACCCTTGACAATTACTCAGTTGGTCTTATCTGTTTACAATGGACAAAGGAGCCTTTAAAGTAATTTTAATTATTTTTTTTAAATTTTTAATCCCTTCTAACTTTTTTAAAATTTTGTCAGAAAGTTTTGTTTTTTATTTGAGTTAGCTGCTAAAGAAACGTTACGATTGCATCACCCACTTTTTTTTCGGTGACAAACACATTAATTTGGAAATTCTCGCAAAAATCAAATAATTGTCAGATTTTAATGAAACTATCAGTACTCATTCACAAATGAAGGAAATTATTTTTGAAATTATTTTTTAAAAATCTTGATAAAAATGTTTACAATGGACACAGAAGCCATGATTTTTCAGTAATAAAAAAATACATTTTCTCTTTCAAAATCTCTCACAGTAAAGTAGCTTCTATGGACATTACTTTTATAGATATTTTAATAAAATTACACTCTTTGTTATCGTTATTTTATTATCTAATACCTTTATGTTTGAAGATGTTACTATTATTTGTAGTATGACAAAGTAAAATTTTTCCAGGAAATCATAACTATCCTTCCGTGGAAATTCCACAGGTTCCACTAGTATATATATATATAAATATGACAAATAGTTTCATGAAAATAGATTCGAAAATAGATTTTGATTATGCATTTCACTAGTCTTTATCAAACCTTAAAACAAAAGAATAAAATGTGTGTGTATGTATTTGTGTGTGTTTAAATACTGAATCTTAGTACTTATTTAACCATATACACAAATACCATACATTTCATTCTTTTGTCTTTTGGTCTGATGAAACTTGAATGGCGACATGAATAATCAAATCTATTTTCATAAAACATTTCCATTTGTCATATATATATAATGCACTTCTTAATATAGAGCAGGAGCCCCAGACCAGATGTGGCAGCAATATACAAAGACTGGATGAGTGGTAGATTTATTAACAGGCAAAATAGAATCTGGCAAGAAAAATTGTCTAACACAACATAGTAAATCAACTTTCTCAGCTGCAGACTTAGCAATTAATTCAATATATTCTTTACACTACATGTTAGTGGAAAACATTAGTTTGAAAAGGTGCATAAAGTCACTGTCTTAGAGGTTAGCATCAGCCATACTGATGGAAGATAGAAAGAGTTCTTTCAGTTAACTAAAAGAGAGCAGTTTTGTTTTTGAAGCTATTCCTTGCCCAAGATTGTATGTTATTATTTACCTAAGCTGATAATTTAACTGATCAGACTTACTGTTAAGACAAAAGTATATAGTTGTGTCATTAGTATAGATACAGAGTATTGTTCAAATTTGATATATTTGTCAAGAATCACTACTCAATATTGGAGATTGTTCAATTATGGATGTAGACAATGAATCCATAGGATGTGCATTGTGGTGCAATGGATGTCGGCTTGGAATGAAAAATCAGGAAGCCAAGTTCGAATTCCAGTTGAATTCTTTGCATTCACTTACATGCAAATACCCTTGGGAAAGGTATTAATCCATCTCTTCTCTCCAGTTATGGGTTAAAAAACAGAACAGATTGGGTTCTCTAGCCTTGGCTGGCAACCAGTCTACCACAGAAAGTATGGCAACCTACTGTGGGATAATCTTCTGCCCGGTCAATCATATCTCTTTTAAGACATGATCGCCCAAGCACTTAACTGAATCATAGGAATCAACACAAAACAGTAACTTGTTAACTCATTTTGATTCCTGTAAACATACTATGTCTCTGTATCTCTCTCTCTCTCTCTCTCTCTCTATATATATATATATATATATATATATATGTGTGTGTGTGTGTGTAAAGAGAGAGGGAGAGATGGTGTATGTGTGTGTGTGTGTCTCTCTCTCTCTCTCTCTCTATATATATATATATATAAACATGTTCTTAATAGGCCCTAGCATTCTGAGTAGGTACTTTGACTTTGATGAGTGTTGTTACATGAAACCCTTGAGATAATCAATGAAATAAATCCATTGTACATTTTCTAATTATTTTATAGATGATATATATATATATATATATATATATATATAATATTCATTCAAACATGTCTCATTAATGTCTATTTTTATAATAATCCTTTCTAGTTCTCTAATCAGCTTCTTGATGTTTAGTTAAAATTCATCAAGGAAGGCACCATAGTTTTTAGAAAGGCTTATTATAAAAATAGACATAATATGTCTATATTATTTAATGAAACCTGTTTGAATGAATATATCCTGCCTAAATATATTGGAACAAGAAATTGAATTCCACTTTAATTTTTTACATTCACCTATTCGAAAATATGATTAGGAAAGGTATTAATCCATCTTTTCTCCCTCTAGCTATGGGCTAAATAGCAGGGCAGATTCTATTTCTATAGCCTTGGTTGGCAACTAGTCTACTGCAGAAAGAAATGGTAACTTACTGTGGGAAAATCTTCTCCACAGTCAGCCATGTCTCTCTTGAGACATGATCACTTAAGCGTTTATTACATATGGCAATTAACTGACTGAAATATATATATATATATATATATATATATATATATATATATATATTCAGTATATGCACAACAGACTGAAAGTGCAGTTTTCGATGTGCTATTGCATGCAGTCATCAAGTGGCTGTTACTCATCCTTAGCTGATATCTTACATCCATATAGAATTATCTACTTTTATAATGTATGTGATACATGACTAACCAATGAAAATCAAACCATGCAAAATTGAAAAGTTTGTCTTTTTGTGTAATCTTTTTTCAATATGTGACAAAGTTTCAATAAAAATGAAATATGTTAAATTGATAAATGTTTCCTATTTGATTTTGATTTTTATATATGTGCATAAATATTTTCATTTGACCAAGTAGAACCTGTTTTTTGTCTGTCAGAGAGGCCATGTCCCTTGAGTGTCTATTGAAACTTAATCTCAACTTAGACCTCAAGTGAAACTTATACATATGACCCATTCTGAAAGATGCTGGAAAATAGTTGGTTCCCTGTACCACCCCAGCAAGCAACTGATTTTACCTACTATCCTCTCCCTTTGCAAGAAACAGATCAATCCAAAAATAGAGTATGGTTGCTATACATGGGCAGAAGCTGCTCAGTCTTCACTTTCCAGTTTTGATAGTCCAAAAACATCTCTGCATTATTCTGGGTAAAAAAGTTATTTTCCACCCTACAACCCCTTTCCCCACAGACAAAACATAGCAAACCTCTTGCTACTCTAGCAATGGAAAGAACCACCATGCCACACCCATTATAGCAAACCACCTTCATTCCCCTTGTATCCCATTGCTGAGATGTAAGTTTCACTTAAACAATTTCTTGGCTTATGGCCACATCATATTAAACTATGAGTTCCTGTACAATCACTAAAGTTAAGCACTGTCAAACCTAGATGGTCGAAATATCAGGTGCTGGCAGGGTTAGATGTGCAGGTGGCATAATAGCTCAGAATGGTTACAATTCTCATTGGGTTCGTGATATTTACTTATGCACAAATACCCTTGGAAATGCTATCAATTCATATATTCTCTCTCCTGCTGTACGTTAATTAGTAAGACTTTTATCACTAAGTCATTGTTATCTAAAAAAAAATCTTACAATCAAAAATAATTACTGGCTTTAAATAACCTGCAAAGGGTTGATCTGCTATAAAAAATGAATTCATTAATCAATCAATTGAACAGTTTCTTCCCACAAACTGCTGCTTTGAGGATCGAGTTGGAGAATGCTTCTTTGATCACTACCCTCTTCACCTTTTCAATTCTCAGGTAAATTTATCTTTCACACACATCTTAAACTGTGTCTCTTATCTCTTACTCCATAACCCTCTACCTCAAGTGGCTCTTGAGCTTTGTACAGAATAGGCATTATTGTTTTTTAAAATAAAAAAAAGTATACATACCTGTGAACAAACAGGAAAAGAGGCAATGATTATGATTTAGAAAGAATATATCACTGATATTGAGAGCTTTTAAATAAGTACCACGCATACATAATATATAAATAATAGAATATATATAACAAATTGCATATATATATATATATATATATATATACACACACACACACACACACACACACACACACACACATATATATATATATATATATATATATATATATACTTAATTAGATAGAGTAGGTAGGTCCTTTGAGGATGGTGAAATCTATTGATAATAGTGAACAATGAGTATATGCAAATATTTTCAGATGAAAATCAATGCTCTATTTAAAAACGAAGAAGAAAAGCAGTTCAAATTTTAAATTATTTCTGAACCAACATATTTATGTTCCCACCTTTCACCTGAAATGTGTGTATTGTGGGTGGAAAGGCTCAAATTTATTAAAATAGTCATTTGATGCAAAACTAGTTCTCATCCCATCACTGAAATTCAGCAAAGTTGAGCTCTGTCACTTCTCAGATGGGTGACCATGGGGAGTGGATACCAAGTACTGTAGACTCCACGACAGACCCAGCGAACCGGCAACGAAAACAGTCTCACTACTTAAATTTACAGAAAACCTCGATATGGGATATTGAGATGCTTCTGGATTGACAAGTCACAAAACCTACCTGGAGTTGGGTGGGTGGACTTGTGAGAGTCATCTGATGATTCACACTTTGATGGTTTTGCAAACATTAAAATTGATCTATATTTTCTTTTTTCATTTTCAAAATTTTATTATTATTAGCCAACATTTATTTTTTTCTTTGTTTCTTATATTTTATTTATTTGAAATATATTTAGTGAATTAATTTCAGTATGATGATAAACTTCATCCTGCAACAAGGCCTCTGAACGAGAAATCAGAGGTATTGAGGAGCATGAGACCACCTCTTAATTGTTGTTGTTCCCAGTCCCACCCTGAGTCAGGGTGGGAGCAACTTTGGGCAAACAGTGAAGCCACCCAACAGAAACAAATGCTATAAAAGTATAAAAATACATTTTATAGCAAAATTAACAATACATTTTTTTTTTTTATCTGTAATTGAAGGCATTCAAAATACATTTATTTAAGGCAATAAAATTGTATTCAAAATATTTTTACTTCTGCATTGAATAACCAATAGAAGTTGATATACCACTTAACAAAATCAACCAACCAACACAAAAAAAACTCTTTCATGACATTAATCCATTTAATATCCTACAATTTCTTAAAGAAATCAAACTGTTTTCCAAAATATAACTTCAAAAAAGCTACAACATAAAACACCACCTCTAGTAATCATGTCTACAAAAACATGTATATACACAAAAGCTGAGTATCATCTTCCATGTATTTAATTGTGAATGCAGAATAACATTTTTATTACTTCAAATCTCGCAAGAAAATGAGATTTCAGCATTAAATGACCCATAAGTAGTTGATGTGCCATTAACACTCATATCATCACCTCTAGTAATTATGTCCTCACAAACATTTATATACACAAAAACTGAGTATCATCTACCATATATTCAATTGTGAATGCAGAATAATATATATCATATTTTTATTACTTCAAAGTTTCCAAAAAAATTAAATTTTGGCATTAAATAACCCATAAGTAGTCGATATGCTGTTAAACAAACAAGCCAATCAATCAATCAATTTCAGTTTAACGCAGTTATTGAATACTAACCTTTTACTGATTGGGTCAATCACTAATAAGAGACATTGCAATTAGTGATGTACTGATGTTGAGAGCTTTACACATGTCAATTCTGCAGATCATTTGTATTGAATAAGAACAATCAGAAGAGTTTTGAAATGTTTAGAAAAGACAGTCAATGATACTGTTGGCTTGATGACACCCATTTACCTTGCCCACAATCCTGGAGGAATTCAACTTAAATAAAACTATTAATTAAATGGAACTGATAAACACATGTACCAAGCAAGCATTATCAAGTTAGAAGATTGGCATAATCAACCTAATGCCATTTGGCTTTGTTGATTCATTTTTTATGGCTTATCAACCCTTTGCAGGTTATCTAAAGTCAGAAGATATTGCAAGATATTTTTTTTTATATAATAATGGTTTAGTGATACAAATCTTACTAATTAATCCTTAGCTGGAGGGAGTAAGAGGTAGATTCATACCTAATCAGAATTTGATAAAGAAACAAGAAATTATAATGTGAATATAAAGTGGTGGATCAATTCTATATATAAAGTGATCCCTTACTTTGTGTCTACAGTAATTTCTATACATTTATATTCCAGAGAATACAAAAATCTAAAAGACAAGTTTCTATTGCTAATCAGTATTTGATTTGTTGATTGATTCATTTTCTATGGCTTATCAAATCTCTGTAGGTTATTTAAGGACAGAAAATGCTTATAGATTGCAATATTTTTTAAGATAACAATGATTTAATGATACAAGTCTTATTAATTAACCCATAGATGGGGAGAAAAGAGGTGTTTTCATATCTTTCCCAAGGGTATTTGTACGTAAGTGAATATAACAAAATAGGAGTTGATTAACAATTCTGAACCATTATCCATTATACCACCCACTCATCCAAGCTTAAAGCATCTGGTATTTCCAAGCAGTCACCCACGTAAGTATTGTCCAGGCTTAATATTGATAACTTCAGTAACTATACAGAACCACTGTTTCAACTTAAAAAGGGCATGATTTTATCCCTATTAATAAAGATATTTTAGGCTTGACTACCATTCTTTCACTCTGATAGAAGATAAGGACTTAAATAAAACAGTTAATGAAATTGATAAAAACATGTACAGTGCTGATAATTACAGTGGCAAAGAATGAATTTAAAGAAAACTTAACAAGTAATAATTTAAATAAGATAATATCAGCTTATGTTGTGCAATAAGTTGAATATAATTGCTTATTGAATGCAGCTGAGCCTCTGATAAACAATTATATTCTGCCTAATTGCAATTAATGATAGGTAAAGTAGTAACAATAGTTCAATTATTGTGATCTGATTGTCCAACAAGGTCTGAGGTGTATTGTCAAAATATTGTGATGAGCTTGCATCATTATTTTAGTCAATTAAGTTTATTCAACCATTTTATTCATGTTGTCTGGTAAACAGTCATAAAGCTTCTTTTTTTTTTTCAAGATCGATATTTATTCCTAATCCAACCATTTTTCAAAATATTTACATAATAGGTAGCCAACTCAAAGTAGAAATATAAACAAAAAAAAAGGTAACTCTATCATTGCAATGCATAAACTTGGGATTTTGCTCACTGTTCAAACAAGGGAAAGTATTTAAATTGCAAATATTTATGCAGTTTTTGGGAAAAGCTCATTGGTTACAAAAATTACATAATAGAAATGTTCATATATATATATATATATATATATATATATATATATATATATATATATATGAACATTATTTTTACCGATACTCGTATTTAAGTAGATATTCTGTTTTTTAATTAAACAGTATTTTATATTTATATCTACCGGCCTGATTATTTCACGATAAATTTTTATGACGAAAATGTGTGCTATCCAGCAGGATTCGAACCTATATATATATATATATATATTTTTATTAGTGTCATACTGATTTTATATATTATATATATTTTTTATGTTATTACCACATTTATGATATAATAATACTACTAGCATTTATATTATACTTTGCATTAAAAAGTAAAATTTACCATTTATGTTTATATCGTAGATACAACCCATTATCTTTAAACTAAACGTAATGTTAAATTTCTATGTCATATTTTTCAAAGAAAACAGACGAATTGTAATTCTGGTTAATACTCTCGCTTTCATTAATGTATACACTTCTGATCAAAAATTTAAGACCACTTAAAAATCTTTAAAAAGAAATTTTTTTTTATGGATAGATTTTAAACTCCTCCCACTTAAGGTTACCAATACTACAATCTAAAAGGTTATGGAAACAAAAAGCTATATTCCAAACATTTTATTCAGAAATTTACATTTTTATAAAATGAGGCGATTTACACATGATCAAAATTATAAGACCAGAGACAAAAATTCTACGAAATTGTACAAAAAGTGTATGAAAAGTGTATGAAAACATTCAACAACCAAATTTAATAATGAGTTCTACCTCCACTGCTTTTGATGACTTCAAAAATTCTGTTGGGCATGCTAGAAATAAGCGTTTCCATTAAGGTGTGGGGGATGTTGCTCCAGCTTCTGAAGATGGCTTCACGAAGTTCATTTTTGTTGAATATTGTTTGCCATTTCGATAAACATCTCTTGTCATCCATCCTCAAACATTTTCAATTGGGTTCAAGTCTGGTGAGCATGCAGGATGTCCCAAGAGATGGACCGCATTTCTTGTAGAAAGGTCAAGGTTCATCTTGCAGCGTGGATTGCAGCATTATTCTGTTGGAATAACCATCCATCCACACACAAATGATGACCCTCCATCATCAATGATGCTTTTTGTAGCATGCTAACATAACCAGCCGCTTTCTGACGACCCTGCACCACCTGGAGCTCCATCGTCCCTCTGTAAGAAAAGGCAACCCATACCATTAGGGACCCTCCACCACTATGATGTGTGGAGAAAATTTCAGGAGGCATGTTTTTGTTATGCCAATATCGTTGGAAGCCATCAGGACCATCTAGATTGAATTTTTTCTCATCAGAAAACAGGACTTTCTTCCACTTCTCAACGTCCCATGTATGGTATTCACAACCAAACTTTAAGCAGTCCACCTTGTGACGTAGAAGCAGCCGAGGAATTTGTTTACGCTTTTTATTTACCGTGCCTTTTTGTCGTAAGTGTCGTCTGATGGTTACGGGATTGCAATCAGCATCTGTGACTGCCTTAATTTGACTAGAAGAAAGTCCCCCGTCTTTCATAACAACCCGTCTTATTCTCCTACTAAATGAAGGAGAAATTTTTTGGGGCCTACCAGAGGATTTTGCTTTTCCATAATTCTCACTGTTCTTTAGAAAGTTGCAAATCACGGTTTTACTGCGATTTACCTTAACTGCGATCGCCCGCTGTGACAAACCTCGCTTATGGAATTCTAGAATTCGAGAACGCTCAACTTTGGTAAGTTTGCTTGCTTTAGGCATGGTAACACCTTTACGCAGTGATTACTAATCTCTAACTGAACTAAAAACATTGGAATTACCATAGATCTAACAATTTATACCCCTGGTCTTATAATTTTGATCATGCGTAAATCGCCTCATTTTATAAAAATGTAAATTTCTAAATAAAATGTTTGGAATGTAGCTTTTTGTAGTATTGGTAACCTTAAGTGGGAGGAGTTTAAAATCTATCTGTAAAAAAAAAATTCTTTTTAAAGATTTTTAAGTGGTCTTAAATTTTTGATCAGGAGTGTATTAGTGATATATCTAGACCATAGACGCTATGTGTTGATCTAAGACGTTAACTTTAACCTCTTTTCTCCTTATACTTTTCTTTCTCTCCTTCTGTTCAAAATTTTTCTATATTTTTCTTTTTCTTTTTTTGCTTTTTGAATTGGCTGCAAAATATCTATTACCCGTGGATATTTTTCAATATTTTATTAAATCTTTTCAATTTTTTAATAAATTTAACATTGAATGCTTTTGAGTTTGTCTTTATTGGAATTTCTTCTTCTTCTTCAATGTGTCTTGTCCTTTCAGGACGTAGGTGATCATGGCTTTCCACATCTTCCTATTCCTGGTGGCTCTTAGCATGCCTTTTCCTGTTACACCATGCAACCCTCATTCCATCATCCACCTGATTAGATCCTTCAAATATGTTATCCGCTGCTTTCCCCTGTATCTGGCCTGTTAGTATCAGGTTCTCCAAGCCCTCTTTCCTTATTGCATGTCCCAGAACTTTAGCTGTCTCTTCCTGATGCTCAGTATTAATTTCCTTTTCGTTTCCATCATTTCCAAAACCTCATCATTGCTCATATGCTTGATCCATCATATTCACAGCATCCTTCTGTAGAACCACATTTCAGTTGCTTCAAGTTTTTCCTTCATATTTGATGATGATGTCCAGCATTCACTGCCATACTGAAGAACCGATATCACATAGCAATCCAACACTCTCTTCTTTGTTTCTAGCAAAATTGTCCTGTTTCTCAATACTTTACTCAACTTCTGGAATGCTTTCTTCACCATGCCAATTTACCTTCGGATCTCTTTGTCACACTTTCCGTCTTCTGTTATAACACTTCCCAGGTATTGAAATGTTTGTACCTGCTTGATTTTAGTATCCCCAACTTGTATTTGGCATATTGGGCTGCCTTTTTTACTAATGACCATGCATTCAGTTTTCTTGCAGTTTATTTGTAGTCCTTTCTTATCACTCTCTTCAGTTACCTTCTGTAGGAGGTCTTGTAGTTTCCTTTCTGTGTCTGCTATCAGCACTGTATCATCTGTGTATCGTAGATTGTTTAAATTGTGGCCTCCAATGACAAATCGAGGCATAACTTCTAGGGTCCTCAAAATATTCTTGCTGTACAAGTTGAAACAGATCCGGTGAAAAGACACATCCTTGTCTTACGCCCATTTCTATCTTTGTATATCTGTTGTATTTGTTACCTGTCCATATACAAGCGTTTTGCTGCCAGTAAAGATTCTTGGTTACTCTCAAGTCTTTCCCAAATGTCAAGGCTGCCGAGCATTTCCATCAATTCTTTGTGGTGTATTTTGTTAAACGCCTTCGCATAATCAATAAAGCACAAGTATAAGTCCTCCTTCTTAATTTGTATAGCCCTTTCAGAGAGTATCCTAATCATAAATATGGCATTCCTTGTTCCAGTGTCTTTGACGAAACCGCACTTTTCTTGTCCTATCTCTCACCTGATTCTGCTTCTTGCTCTATTCATCAGGATTCGGACGATCAGTTTTGTTATATGGCTCATTAAACTGATGGTTCTGTGGAGTTCACACTCGTTTGCTCCTGCTTCTTAGGCAGTGCTATGAAGATTGACTTGTTGAGATCATCTGGTATTACAACATTATTATAAATTTCATTTATTATCTCTGTAATTTTCTCTATGCCAAATTCTTCCAGGGCTATCAGCAGCTCTATGACTATGCCGTCTAGTCCAGCTGCTTTATTCCTATTCAGTTTGGCTATTGCAGATTCCACTTCAGACTTTAATATTTCCAGTCCGTCCTCATTATTGTGTATTATCGGTTGCTCTCTCTTGTCATAGAAAAGATCTTTTATATATTCTTCCCATCGTTGGAGTATTTCCTCTTTCTCCAATATGATTGTTCCATCCTTGGATCTTATACATCCTGTTGAAGAGCAGGTTTTTTGTCTTGTCAGTTCTTTTATTTCTTTATGCATGTCTGCTTTATTATTCCTGCTCAGTCTTTCTACTTCTGCACATTTCTCATTGAACTATTCCTCTTTAGCCTGTCTGCATTTTCTCCTTATTTCCTTGTGTAGTTCCCTGTATTCCATTCCATGTCTTTACATCATTTTCTGCCTCCTTTGCATCATGTCAAGAATCTCTTCAGTCATCCACTCGTTTTTTTTTTCTGCACCTAATTTCCTTTGGGGCACTGTTGTTTGCTGATGTCACTATTGCTTTCTTTAGTGAGTCCCATTTCAAGTATCCTTTTCTAATTTGTTCTTCATATTTGATTTTCACACTGTTAGTGTATTCCTTCTGTAGGTTGAGGTCATTCATGAGCATGTTGTATTTCAGTTTTGGTGCTGCACTAAACTTCTTCAATCTCCGGAGTTTCACCATTAGTTTGCAGATGACTGGAACATGGTTGCTTCCACAGTCAGCGGCTGGATAGGCTTTGCTTTGAACCACTGCATTGCTGAATCTCCTGTTTATGGTTATGTAGTCTATCTGATTTTCCATGTCACCTCCTGGGCTTCTCCATGTCCACATGTTTTGGGTGTTCTTAAAACCAGGTGTTAGTTATTACCTGGTCATTTGCTGTGCACCATTGGACCCATTTTCCCCTTGTTTCTTGCAGATTCCTAAACCAAAGTTGCCAGTTGTCATACCTTCCCTCTCTTTGCCTACTTTGACATTCAAATCTCCCATGATGATTCTGATTTCTTGGCTTTTACATTGAGCCTTGGTATTGTCTAGAGTGGAATAAAAAGATTTTATTTCTTTCTCAGTGCTTAGCGTTGTTGGTGCATAGATGAATACAATTGCTATGTTGAACGGTCTCCCTTTCAGTTTGATCAGGAGAACTCTTCTGGAGAACTGGCAGTATCCCAGAATGCATATTTTCATTTCTTTGTCCAGTATTAAGTCAATTCCTTTCTCATCATTTTTGCCTCTTGTGTATATTATCCTATGGTTGTTGCTGCTGAAGTCTCTATTATTTGGTCATCTGGTTTTGCATATTCCCAGAATATTGATGTTCAGTCTGTTCATCTCTTGCTTGATATTCTCTAGTTGTCCACAGTTGTTTAGCATCCTGACATTCCATGTCCCCAAGGTAATCCTTTCTTTGTTGTGCACAGTCGCAGGGTAATGGTCCAGAGACACCTGTTGCTCATGTCATTCCTTCCTAGGCAAGAGACAGATTTTGGGAAAAAGTGTCCCCTTTATGCCGTTGTTACTAACAATCGCCGGATGACGGTCAGGTGACACCTGTTACCCATGTCAGTCCTTACCAGATGAGGAATTGCTCTCTTTGGAAGCAACCCAATTCATGTCATTAGGTTTGATATATTTATGTTGTACAGCCATGATTATACACAGGATACCTGACTAAAATATCAAATATTCTATGTTTTATATATATATATATGTCACTGCTTGGTGTGCATTTTTATATTTACAGGGCTTGATGGGTAGATTGTTGCTATTTTATATTTTTTAATTTTGCACATACATGTTTGTTTTGGCCTTTTTGGGCCCCACAGTTTAATTGGGTCAGTTGAGCACCATCTGTGAGAAAAAAAAGCACCATGTCGCAATTCATTCCACCAGAAATTTGGAAACGGCATGCTGTATTGCTTGACATTCGCACTGGAAGCTCCATAATGTTTGGAGTGATCACTAGTGATGGCAATATTATGCCTCAATTCATGTTCCCACATGGCTTCAGACTCAATATGAAGGCCTATGTCAAGTGCCTTGAGGAGGTAGGGCTGCTCTGGGTGACTACTGTGAGACCCAATGACTGGCAGTAGGACTCTGCACCATTCCACACAAGTAGAATGCAGTCATGAGTGTCAGGCAATTTTTGCAACCACATCACTCCTTACAATTGGTCACCTAACACCCAGACTGCAACCCCCCTTGATTATCATGTGTGAGGCGGAGTTGAGCAAAAGATTAACAAAACTCTTTATAAAAACCAAAGATGAACTGAAGGCAAAGATTATGACATTATTTACCAACTTAAACCAGGCGACTATTCAAATGAGTTGGAGAAGATTCCATTGTTGATAACAGGCCATGGTTGAAGCCAATGGTGGTTTTAAACTTACTCTTTAGTATTGAAGACATTTTTGTTTAATTTTGGCAAATATATGTTAAAATGAGTTGTCAGTGTTATTTTTCTTGTTGCATCATTTATACAACAATCCATCATGCCATATATATATATAGAGAGAGAGAGAATTTGAATAATGTTTAGCAGCATGATTGTTTTGTTTTTTTCAGTCGTTTTACTGATAAAAAGTATTTTGGAAAAAAATTTTTACGGTAAATGCTCGGGATAGAGATAGGTTTAATGCCAAGAATTTGTCACATTAACTGAGCAGGTTCATGTTGATTTCAAAGTTTCATGAGATAAATTTTAGAGTATTGAAGATTTTTATAATTTGTTTTCTTATATTTTCCATAGTTTTACTGTTGCAATTTCTTAGAATTCTATTGTCTCTATAAACCTATATTTTCTTCTTTGATAATTTTTATTAGTTTATTGATGATATAATGAGTATATATATATATACACTGTTTAATTAAAAGCAAAATATCTACTTAAATACAAGTATCGATTAAAAATAATGTTTGGACAAATTAAACAAGTCAGTTGTTATTTCCATCATGTCAATCTCTGGAATTTTGTGTATATATATATATATATATATATATATATATATATATATTAAACAGTTAACTAAATGGAATTCATGAATACATGTACAGAACTAATAATTACAATGGCAAATAATAAATTCAAAGAAAACCTAAGAATAACAACATATAATGTAAATAATATAACGACAGGGATCATTAATTCATGACCACTGATAATATATTCCCTCTTGATTCCCTATGCATAAAATACAGATTAAGTGTGAAAATTTGTTGAAACAAATTCTCAATAAAACATTGACTTCCATTTAGAGGACCCATTGTCTTACAGGACGACAAACACTTGAATAAAAGAGTAAACTAAATGTAACTGACAAACCCACATACAGTGCTAATAATTACAACCATGAAGAATGAATTAAAAAAAACGACAACAAATACTTTAAATAAGATAATGGCGGCTATTAGATCCACCATCAATAAGCAATTTAACCTAATAACAATTAATGGTTGATAAAGCAGGAACAATCATTCAGCTATGATTATCTGATTGTTACTGAGACCTGATAAGGAATTGTTAAAATATTGTAGTCAGATTGCAGCACTATTTTAGTCAGATGGACTCATTCTATTCACTCAACTGCTTTATTCAAATTGGTATCTATCTCCAGTACTATCTGCCTAGCAAACAGTAGGCAAGCCTTAGTGTTTTCCATTCAAGTATTCAATATTTTAACTTTGAATTTAATAATAATGTTCCTAAACCTGGCAGAGATATCAATATCAATGTTTTAAAATGGTTTGTTTTTTTGGTTTTTTTTTTTTTGGCAATCTTTCCAGAACACTTTCAAAACCTTTGTTCTTGATAATGACCAGAAAACAGTTGAAAATATTTAAACTGGATGGAATATCCAATGAACAAGTCTTATTCTTATAAGGAAACAAGAAAAATTAATAAGAAAATTCACAAAACTTTCTTTGTTGACTTACAATCATACCTACTCAAATTATATATATATATATATGTGTGTGTGTGTGTGTTTTGCTCCTAAGAAAATACAAGTATAACGACACCTGAAGATGCCCCTGGCCCTGCTAATGGCTTGGGAAAAAAAACAAAGCCAGAATATCTTGTTTGCTGTCTCTGTAGAAATGAGGAAAAGCTACTTGTTGGTTTCAAAAATTAGGGATGGTCATGCTCTTTTAAAAAGCAGACAACCATCATGTATGGTACAATGTTGCTTGTCAAAATAATAAAAAGGAAGAATCAGTGCCAAATTATAAGTTTGACAATATCTTCCCGCATAATGTGTTTGGTTGGCTTTATAAGTAAACTGAATATCAATATGAGCAGCCAAGTGCATATCTTAATTTGAGTTCAATTAAAAATTTATGTCAAACTTGAAAATGTCAAATTCAATAAAGGGATCCTAGAAAAATGAATGATTTGAAGGTCATTTTTAAGAGAGGCCAAGTCAATATTTCAAAATATTGTTGCAAAGGATCCCTGTGAAGAGTGACAGAAACATCTTTGAACATAGATAAATACATAAGACCAGACTGAGAGAGATAAATCAGAACAAACTGAGATTGATAGATGGACTGGGGTTATATATATATATATATATATAAAGAGTGGGCAGAGATAAATGAGCAGACATAGATAGATAGATAGATAGATAAACAGACTAATATATATATATATATATATATATATATAAGTTTTGCAGAATGGATTAAATCTGACTTATTTTTTATGTTTAAACATTATTTTTAATGAACTCTTATTTGAGTAGATGCATTGTTTTTTGCTTTTATAATTAAACAGCATATTTCTTTACATCTACTGGCCTGAATAAACAAAAAATCTTGTTATGAAAATATGTATCCTACGGTAGGATTCCAAA